>BQNB010048116.1:8790-20653 GCA_026074375.1 Tanacetum coccineum
TCGTCTTTTGATGGAGAGAAAAAACCAACAAAAGGATTTCTCTGGAACAAATTATTCTAGTAGCAATCGATAAAAAAATCATACACAAAAATAGTTAAGCACACTCGTGTGTTGAAATCGAGCATAAGTCAAACCCACTTACGGGGTAACTTACAACGAATATTAAATAACAAGAGCACTCCTTTATTTGTGTAACAGTATGATTAAATATAATTAACTTATATACTATATATAATTTGTCAACATGAAAAATATAGTTTCTAAAATAAACATCTTGTAGAAAATGGAACAACGTTTATCAAATTGTAGCGGAAGAACTCATGCAAGTATGTTGTAGATAAAAATAAATTCTTAGAAAAAATAAAAATAAAATGTAAGTCTTGTTATCTATGAGCGGTACTTTTGTTTATTTTATATACCTTTGAATTGTCTATCTATACTTTATTTATAATGAAAAAACATATAAACTTTGAAAGTGAAAAAATTAAGTAATTTATTTATGGCACTATAATCGCTGTTTAATCATTGTTATAGAAACCGGGTCTCTAATCGACCCGACCGAGTCACAGAGACATCGGGTTATCGGTTCAACCGGTTCGACCTTTGGGTCAACCCGGTATTCCACCGGGTCAAACCGGGTTTCGAAAATATAAAAACAGGTTTAATTTGACCCGTTTTTCGACTGGAAACGGTTAAACCAGTTGAACCGGTCGGATCGAACCGAGTTACAAAACATTATGTTTAATCTTCAAATCCTCAAAATTTTATTATTTGTTATCATTACAATTATCTGCCGCTATAAAATCTCATTGCTATGCATAGAGTTGGATAAATATGAAATTTAAAATGGCCACTCGTTCAAGAATTTTAAAATTGCTCCTTTTTGGAGATTTAATTGCATTTCAATATCTCTCACTAGTGAACCAGTCACAAATGCCAAGAGATTATAATAGCAAATGGTCTCAAATTCTTCCAAATCTCTCCAACCAAACAGCATCTTAGAAGAGGAAATTTGGCATGATTTTCTTTCACCTTCTCTTCTCTTTTCTAAAAAAATAAAATAAGTAAACTAACACAATAACATTTATATTTTTTCGTTTCTTTCTCATTCTTATTCTTTCTCTCCAAATATAAAACTTAAGAATAAAGTGTAACTTTTGTGGTTATAACGTGATATTTTACTAAACTAGATGTGAAAATATGATTCATTCATTTCATCCATCAAATCCAGTGTTGCTGGTGTTTGGGAGATTATACGTTTATCGCGAGAGTGTTTCAGCAGAAAACAATAGATTCATTACTATATGATATTGTTATAAGATTATTCGCTTAACAACAATTCCTTAAGTGCTATTGTATAATAATAGCTAATAAGCTCCTTAAGTTGATAAACTATAATATAGGGTGTTTTGAGTGTTTAGTATTTGTCGATTAATCGTCGGTAGTTGTGTTCTTGTCGCGTTTGATTCTATAGTCTTTCTCGATTGTAGAGTTATAGGTCTGTTAAGCGATTGATGATTTCTTGTCGTTGTGTCGAGAAGTATGATGTAGTATGAGATTCTTATTAGAAATATATCTAAGTTGAATATTTCATATAGTGTCGCTGTCCTGAACATAGTCAGATGAATTGCGCTTTATGTAGCTGATGTAGAGAGTAATAAATATATGATGATTTGATTGATGATTTTACGCTCTCTTTTCATAGACATGTCCAGAATCTTATGTTCCTCAATCAACTATATATTTTGCACAAAACATGATATTATATAATAGTATTAAGCCAATATGAGACTTCATCAGTGCGATATCTAAACTCTAGATTATATGGTAGTGAGTGAATAGTAGAAGTAGTCGAGTATTTAGTATTGTTATTGTAATATTAAATTGTGATTTTTTTTGTGATGATGCATCGTCAAAGCGATTATTTGTCATAAGTGAGTAGTATGGTACTACTTAATTTGTAAGTTATGTGTGTGTGTATAATGAAAATATTTACGACTTACCGCTCTCTTTTAAATTTTACTAATCACTCATAAAATATCTTCCGACTTGCGTGATTATTCTCATCACAGCGCAACTTATCACTACACCGTACCGCGTAGTTCGACTCCTTGTACAGCAGAGATACGTACTCTTCCCACCTCCATCTCTACAAACACACAATTTATCTCTCTGTGAACTCACTACCTCGTCACACGCGTGCACCATTCTACCATACTAAGCTCTCTCCACACCTGCTGTCTCTGCAATCATTAATCCTACATGTATGTGCCCAACCGTTGAACGCGAACTCTAGCACTTTACCACAAATCCCCTATCATACTATTTATCTCTCTCCACCTATCGTCAGTATATCAATAACACTCCGTCATCAGTGACAGCTCCACCTCGATACCTTCTTCCGCATCCTGTAGTTTTATATATATTTTTATAAATAATTAATTACTTCATTATTATTATTATTATTCATTATCATTATTAAAAGCTCTATTTTATCGTCTTTATCGTCGTTATTTCATTATCATTATACAAGGGTCAATGTCATAATAATACCTTACGAAGATTCAACCAATTGTTCCCGTCTTCTCACAACGACCATCACTTCTATCTCTACCGGATCCACCCCTCATCCACTAATAACTACGTATACGATCTCTTGTTTCATTTGTCGCCATCAATCTAGATACTAAAAACTAACACGGCATACATATTTTCCACGTATAGTCTCTCTCTTCTCACATCTGATCCACAGTCATACAATATCAGTTCACTCATCACACCCAGTTTCTCCTTCCATCACTACCACCCCTCAATTTCCTTCTTTGGTGTCCACAATGAGCTCTACTTACTAGATCTTACGATGATCCATATCGCAATATCTTCTCTTGAGTCATGACAGAGTCCCACACATAACGACACTAAATCTTCCGTACTGTCTAGACACCCTCTAGCATGGAAAGCATCATCGCTCCCGGTTGTGTTCAAATTCCGGTGAGCACGAGTCATACCACTCTGACGCCTCTGTCTCTACCCCCGCACTTTCTGAATTCCTGTACGTCGTTTAGACACGTCTTCACGCTACGTTTGATCGTCACCGACTTACCGCGCACCGATTTCTGATCCGTTTTCGTATGTCTTCGACTGACTTCTATACGTCTTCTCGCCCTGTTTCAAGACCACACGCCTTCGTCGCCCCCCAGATTCGTCTAGATCCCTCCGATCTCATCCCCTCACCACCCACGCCCGTCTCCTACACGTGTAACGATCCGATCCACAATCACTCTCCTCCGACTTTCTCCAGTATAGTGCACGTACTCCCCTCACCACACCCCACCCCCCGCTACCCACCACCGCACCACCCCCCCTCTCACTCTTGAAACAACTCCCAACCCACCCCCCCCCCCACCCAGAACCCCCCCCATCCAGACCCACCCCCCCCCCCAACACACCCCTCTAAACCCACATATATAAATATAAAATAATGTACTTAATATATTAACTTATATACAATCAACAAATTTCATAATAAACAGTGTTACCATTTTACATAATCCACACACTAATAATGTGTACATTACCTGCAATACAATGTTATCATAAAAGACCAGTCCACTAGAAACTTCATGTGTTCCACTTATACTTTCTACACTATAAAACCTCCACATACACACATACATCACGTTATCAATGTCTAATCTATATCCTTCTCCTAAACATCAAGTCAATACCCACTCTCATAGATAACCCAATGATACGTCACCGTCCCCAACTCACAATAAAACCAGACTCTCGATCTCATCCACATCGTATCATCACCCTATATAAAATCCCCTCCAATACACCCTATAAAGAAAATCAATATCATACAAATCTATATATCAATCACTGAAATACAGTCCAAAAACTGGACACTATACCCTATAACCACTCCACCCTCATACGCAAGTGATAAAGACCAGCGACCCCACCACCCACCAAATCCCACTACTCTCACTACACGACTCGACATAGAAATTCAACATTCTCTAACCACAAAACTAACATACTCTCTCTCACACACACAACATAATGAACACACCTAAATCAGTGTAAGACACGCTAAAGTTACAACCCACTTCCTCTACTATCACTCCCTACTTAATTAGTCCAGCTAATATTTCCACCAAACTTAAGCCACCTTATAGTCCCCCACTAAATGACGTACCCCTAACTCACTGTCCTTCATACCATACCAGCGCTGCCCTCCGCACTCCCCCCAACACTATTCACACCCACACACCTCTCACAATACATGTCACACCATCACTAAAAGACCTCACTCTAGACTCAACTCGCATGTGTCTGATCCACTTTTAACCATCTAACCACCGCCTGTCCCCTCAATATATACACTTCCACTCTGCACAAACAAAACTATTACCCCCACATGAGTTGTCTCTTGGTTCCACAAAGAGCCCACACAGAATACTTGTTATTAATAATATACTTTAATCTCCTACTCTCGGATGAGATCCATTGCGCTCCCTGTGTCTCACCCTCTCTACATCTCACCCACACACGCTTTTATAAGTCTCGTTAGTCTGTACGGCAAGTGTTCTGACGTACACTACAAGAATAGTGTGATCGTCTTGTATAATTGTATATGTAACACATACGCTCTCATACCTTGTCTCTCACACACAATAATCATCCTCTTCTGCACAGAGACTGAGAGTACACCACACTATTCTCCCGAAGCCCTCATACTCCCATGTAATGTAGTACCCCCATGATAGTAAATACCTGAGAGAGATCCCACCATTTATATACCCACCCCACATAGAGTATCCCCACCTAACCACCCTCAGTTTATCCCTAATAAATTTTTCTTCCCCTTTTGTCCTATCCTTTCTTTTGAAAAATGTTACTTTGTGTGTTCCCCACTGTGTGTACCAATATACCACACTTTCTCCTCAGATGTATAAATCAATAGTAATGTATACAACATGTATAGTTGTGAATGTGTGTGTTTACCTCATGATCCAGCTTCATGATGTTATATATTTTTTTTGTGTTATCATCTAGATAGTGTATTTCGTTTATTTTTGGTTGTGAGACTCTGTTTGTCTTTCTTGTTTAATGGTACTCAGTGTGTTCGACTCGGGTCATCTACCTATCCCCATCCTGTTTGTTCCACTACCATAGTCAAATAATTTATCATTGTGTTAGAGAGTATCTCTAATGTAATTATCTGTGTTAAGTTTCAAGTTATGTGTTAATCTCAAGAACTCCATATAGCCCCTCCTGATCCCCCCTAATACCATTCCTAAATTGTCAACTCTTGATTTATAATGTGTCATGTCAGTCTCTACTTACGAAGTTTCTAAATTATTGTGTCCGTACTTCACCAGTACGAGTAAATTTCGTTCTACTCTAACAACGAACTTACAGATAGTTGTGATGTTAACTGCATATATCAATTCTACTCGTATTCATGTACAATTCTTCTTGCCTCATCCCTCTTTTTTACAACAGATGTTTCATAGTCTTTCATAGACTAGGACTGAAGTTATTTATGGTGTTACATATCTCTTGCCACACTCATCATAGTTCGGCGCGTAGTAATTGAGATGCTCTAAATCGCGTTGCCTCTACAGAACAGATCCTATGAACTCCCATTTATTGATAAGGCCCTTTAATTGCACATTGATTACATTGATCAGCACCACAATTAACCCTTCTGCGGCATATGAATGTGTATAAAATAGCTTGGCAATCTCAAACTATTCACCAAGAGACAACAACCAGAATAAACACACAAGAGAGAAAATCTCCATTAACAAGTTTTCCAACACTCTTGTCGATCAGAAGTACTCTGTTTTTCGTGATATTTCAGGCAAGTTTGTCAGGTCCGGCTGTACAACAGCTTTTGAACGTTGTACCCTGGGAAACAGACGGCGAATCTGGTTTTAAGGAAGGGTCTACCCGTGCCTCGTTCATGACCCTGTTACTGTTTTCTAATTTCATCGTCATAGTGTCTGTCTTCTGATTCTACACTTATTCAGTTATGTTTTCTTTTATGTTATTTAATTTTCTCAGCTCTAATTATTTATTATGCCCCCAATCTGATTTATTTTAATTAAAATGTTAGTCATCGAGTTCACTATGTCCACACACAACCCCCCCCAATCTTTAACCAACAGATTCGTCTCTCGACAGAGACATATAGATATAGAGATATATATATATAGAGATGTCATCTAATTTCAGCTGTGCTCTAGACTAGATTTAGATAGGACTTCTGTAATGATGCATTCTTGTGTTAGTATCTCGCTGAATAGAACCCTAGTCATATAGACTAATTCCAATAGAGATTGATGACTTTCTCTAACATTAGAACTGTCTAGGTTCAATGAATAATGTAGAAAGAACTACACGCTGCTTTGATTAATCTCCACCACTACGCCTAAATCACTACTCCGCATCTACAGACGTAACATTAATCAACCAACCTCAAACAGATCACCCCTATCCCGTATTAATGACAAATTACACTGAAATTGTTATGTATGCCCTTAGACAAATAGAAAATCTCAAGATACATGACTATCCAGTCTCAGTCCCTAAATATATTTCCTTGTTCACAAAGGAAATTGGAAGATCATCTAGAATAAATAATGAAGTTGTCCAAGATCAGAGACAACAGGATGATAATGGTCTCCAAGATGAGAGATAAGATCAACCCACGGAAGAAGAGGTTGAACCTAAAAGAAGCAAAAGGGCAAAAAGTCGAGAAATTATTTTGGACCCGATTTTATTTCTTTTATGGTAGAAAATGAACCTACTTTTTATCGAGAAGTGGTAACTTCCTCGAAATGGCTCAATGGAAAGAAGCCAATAAAAGTGAAATAGATTCTATTATACAAAACATACTTAGAAGCTCGTGGTTTTACTTTCCCGTTGCAAACCACTAGGATATAAATAGATCTTCAAGAAGAAGATGAAAGCCGATGGCACCATTGCCAAGCACAAAACAAGATTGGTAATCAAAGAATTTAGACAACGCGAAGGTCTAGATTACTTTGATACTTATTCTCTTGTTACGCGAATAACCTCGATTAGAATGGTACTTGCTATTGCCACATTAAGGAATTTGGAAGTTTACCTAATGGATGTGAAACCGACATTTCTAAACGGAGATTTAGAAGAAGAAATATATATGAACCAACCATAGGGTTTCATAGCTCCTGGATTAGAGAGCAAAGTTTGTAGGCTTGTTAAGTCAGTATATGACTTAAGGAAAAATCTAAAACAAAGACATTAAATTTCACCATATCATGTAAGAATGTGGATTTGAAATTAATGGATGTATATGTGTACTCCTGTGTTTATACATAGATGGTATAATTATCACTAGAAGTGATAAGAAGATAAACAAATCCACTAATGGTATGTTGGAGTCAAGATTTGACATGAACTTCATTAGTTGTTGGATATGGTTCTTGGATGTGAACCAATATGGATTTGTGTTAAGTTAAAAACATTGTAAGGACAATATTCTTGAGAGGTTCACTGTGGGGGGTTCCGGCCAAGCTAGAATTCAATGACATCTTTTAATCTAAAGGTGTTGCCCATTTTGAATACTCAAAGAGTATTGGGCATCTTATGTGTCTAATGACGTGCGTCTGACTTGATTTAGAACTTATTGTCAAGTTAAGTAGATATACCAGTAATTCAAGTGGGGACCATTTGAATAAGTATTACATGAGTACTATGATTGCATTATGGAAGATATACGGCTACTATCAAATGATAGAGTAATGCAAATACGGATTCTTGGAGGAATAAGAATCTAGATCCACTAGAGCGGATGTATTTACGCTAAGTGGAAAGCTATGTCTTAGAAATCTTGAAAGTATTTCAAACAGACGCTTATAGCTAAATCTATGATGATATCTAAATTTATCATTCAAGATAAATTTATGGAATATGCGGGATATTTACGTTAATTCGTAAAGGACATACCAAGATGGCTTAAACCGGTAACGGCCATGTGTATCAAGTGTGATAGTCAATAGAATTTTGACAGAGCTCATATCACAATGTAAAACGGTAAGTCGGGACATATTCATCATAAACGATGATTGATGCGACAACTACTCTCAAATAGAGTTATCACGATTGACTACGGAAAGTCAGTGGATAACATCGCGGATCCGCTTGCGAAAGGCTTAAGCAGAGAGTTAGTTAGAGAGTCGTCTAAAGGAATGAGACTAAAGCCCTTAAAGGAATGAGTTTCTATGAAGGAAAACCTAACCCAGTTGACTGGAGATCCCAATATCTGGGTTCAATAGGACAACCTAATCATAGAAATGTGGGGGAAGTCACATCAATATGGGGGTGTTACTTAAATTGTAACATCCTAGTCCATTCCTATAACAATGTGACTTGTTGAGAGGTTAAACATATGGCTTTAATGGTTCAAGATGAAATCATAAAGCATAACGATTCAAGATGAAATCTGAAAGTATATGTTTTTTAATGATTCAAGATGAAATCACCTATGTGAGAGAGAAGTGGGGTCGCTTCGAAGGGAATTGTGGGGGCGCAATTCCTAAGAGCTCTTGCAGAACCAGGCTAGTGCTCATGACCATAACGAGCACGACTATGAGGACTTGACAATGTCAGGGAGAGTCGTGTGTGAGTGTGTATTGTCGTCTACGTAAACAGAGGCTGAGTTCAAGGACATCGCGTCTACTCAGATCTAGGAGGCTAAGTGCATCTCACAAGGGAAGGTTCAAAGGGTCACACCTACCTATCCTATGCAGGACTCAACCGCAAAAATTTCGCCGAAAATTTCGAGTGTTTTCGACCGATTTCCATTCATGTGGGGGATTGTTGGAAAACTTTAGTGGAAAAATGTGTTTTCACTAAATTTGGACATAAATAATTATTAGTAAATATAATTATTAAATGTAAGGCCAGGTCGAGCCAGTATATGTCCAAAATAGAGTTAGTGAATGAGATATCGAGTATCAAAGAAGGTATTTGGAATGGAGAAAAAATGATTAAATGTCAGTTATGAGTTTTGTTTGGAAACTGACAATTGAATTGGCTGTTATTATTTGTTTCAAAGGTTTATAACTGTAAATTAATGGGTCATTAATTGACAATTTAATTGGCGGTTATTATTTGACTCAAAGGTTTATAACAGAAAATTAATGAATCATTATTAAGGCATTAATTGACATTGATTGCACCATTACACCATATGCATATGAATGTGTATAAATAGATGGCAATCTCAACTATTCCAAGATACAACAACAAGAAAAACACACAAGAGAGAAAAGCTCCATTAACAAGTTTTCCAGCAGTCTTGTCGATCAGAAGCACTCTGTTTTCCGTGATATTTCAGGCAAGTATGTCAGGTCCGGCTGTACAACAGCTTTGGACGTTGTACCCTGGGAAACAGACGGCGAATCTGTTTTAAGGGAATCGTGTTCAACACGAGCCTCGTTCTTTTACTGCTTATGTTATCTGTTTTTCTTTACGTTCATTTACTTGTTAATTATTCGATCTACGCTATTAAAAGTATGCAGGTTTCCCAACAGTCTTAAAACAGATTCTGTTTACACAGAATTAAAACGCTTTTAATTTTGATATAATATTGTTAACAAGTTTTCTTATAAATTATTTCTGTCGAAACCTAGATAGAGTTTCGTTGGAAATCAGTTTTACAAAACAGATTTAATTGCAGTTTTATAGATCGATAATAATTTTCGAATCAGTTTGCGTATTTAAACCAAGCTTTGATTTAATATAAACTGGTCTATTTTATTCATTGAAACCAAGACTGAGTTTCTTTGAAGCAGATCCGGTACAAGCGGATACCGAGTGATTACAGTTTGTTTAACTGTTTGTGTTAATATTTCAGAATGACTAACACTCAAACTCCTCCAACTGTTGTGAACACAACCGGTGCGCCGGTTACCAACGCAGTGGCTAATCATGCTGAGAAACCAGAAAAATTCAATGGTCAGAATTTTAAGAGGTGGCAACAGAAGATGTTCTTCTATCTCACCACCTTAGGCCTTGCGCGGTTCTTGAAAGAAACTGCACCTCAGGTTGAACCTCCTGCCGAAGGTCAATCCTCTAATGCACAGGCTGTGCAAGCTGTGGAAGCATGGAAACATTCAGACTTTTTGTGTCACAATTATGTTCTGAATGGTTTGATAGATCCTTTGTATAATGTGTACTGCAAGACCACGACTGCCAAAGAATTATGGGAGTCATTGGAACGCAAGTACAAGACAGAAGATGCTGGTACAAAGAAATTCGTGGTAGCTCGGTTTTTGGATTACAAGATGGTTGATTCAAAGAGCGTGGTCAGTCAGGTTCAAGATCTGCAAGTTTTGCTGCACGATATTCATGCTGAGGGAATGACTTTGAGTGAAACTTTTCAAGTTGCTGCTATTATTGAAAAGTTACCTCCAAGCTGGGTAGAATTTAAAAACTACTTGAAGCATAAGCGAAAGGAGATGAGTGTTGAAGACTTGGTTGTTCGTCTTCGTATTGAAGAGGACAACAAGCTGGCTCAGAAAGACTCTTATACACCTGATTCTGCCAAGGCTAATATGGTTGAGCATGCTGGGTCATCTTCAAGGTTTAATTCCAAGGGGAATAAGAAAGACAAAAAGAAGAATGACAAGAAGGGCAAAGGGAAGTCTGAGTACCTTGCTCCTAAAGCTGGGATTGTGAAACAGAAGTTCCAGGGGACTTGCTACAACTGTGACCAACCAGGTCACCGTGCTGCTAATTGCAAGATGCCGAAGCGGGTGAATCCACGTCAGGCAAATATGGTAGATGAGAATGTGGACATGATTGCGATGGTGTCTGACGTGTGTGCCATGATCTCTGAGGTTAACCTGGTAGGTACTAACAACAGTGGTTGGTGGATTGATACTGGGGCAACTCGTCATGTGTGTGCTGATAAGAGTATGTTTCACTCTTTCAGAGCGGTTGACAATGGACAGAAGCTGTTTATGGGCAACTCTGCAACTGCTGATATCAAGGGTGAAGGAGATGTTATTTTGAAGATGACATCCGAGAAAGAGCTCAAGTTGACTAATGTCTTGTATGTTCCGGAGATTCGCAAGAATCTTGTGTCCGGTTGGCTGTTAAACAAGTTTGGTTTTCGTTTAGTCTTTGAGTCTGATAAGTTTGTTTTGTCTAAGAATCAAATGTATGTTGGTAAGGGTTATGCAGTGGATGCTATGTTTAAACTCAATGTAATGGTGGTCAAGAATGATATCAATAAAATGAACTCTTCTGCTTACTTGATTGAGTCTTCTAATGTGTGGCATGGTCGTCTTGGACATGTAAATTTTAATTCGATGCGTCGTTTGATTAAATTTAATAGCATACCAAACTTTCATATTGATTCTAAATACAAATGTGAAACTTGTGTTGAAGCCAAACTTACAAGAACTTCTTTCAAATCGGTTAAGCGAACAACCGAACCACTTGATATGATACACACAGACATATGTGATTTGAAATCACTACCCACGAAGGGTGGCAATAAGTACTTTATCACGTTTATTGATGATTGTACCAAGTATTGCTATGTTTACTTGTTGAAAAGTAAAGATGAAGCTATAGACAAGTTTGTTCTATACAAAACCGAAGTTGAGAATCAACTTGGTAAGAAAATCAAGGTTGTACGAAGTGATAGAGGAGGTGAATACGTGGCTCCATTCGCCGAGCTTTGTGCGAAACATGGAATTAGACACGAGTTCACTGCTCCCTATTCACCTCAGCAAAACGGTATTGCCGAAAGGAAGAACCGTACCTTGAAAGAAATGGTTACTGCCATGTTGAT
>BQNB010048116.1:22759-42730 GCA_026074375.1 Tanacetum coccineum
CGAAACTTAAAATTTCATTAAACTCTTTAAAACATTACAAGGAAAAAGTAAAATAAGCTAAAATAGAACTAAAAATAGCTGAAAAGTAAAAAACTAGGTGCCAACAATGGCTTACAAAGGACCTATTTATACTAAGCTAATGAAGGTTATAGGATGTGTGTTTCTTTTGTAAGTAGAATTGAAGTGTGCTTCTTGTGTGAGGATCTTCAAATAGTCATCTTAGCCATTGAATTTGAGTAGTGTCCAAGTCATGTCATCATAGCCATTGATCTTTTGTCTTGATTCCTTAACGAATATGGATGCAAGGGATTGCCAAGATGGCAATTAATGGGATAAGGTGTAGGGTGTGTAGACAAAGTAGAGAAGAAAGGGGAATAGTGTTGGCATTTTGGTGAGTAGTGAGGACAGGACACACACACTTTGTGTGTGGGAGATAAACAGTGTTTCACGCTGTTTTTAAAATATTGGGAAATAGGTAAAACAAGCCCCTCAAGGTGTATAAGTACATTGCATCCATTGTCCCGGAGGCTTGAAAATTTGGTCCTTGGAGTTATATTTGTGTTTGCACTATTAGTCCTTAAAGGACTAACGGGGTAAGGTTTAAAAGAGTTTTGGTGTTGACGGGAGTTATAAGGGTGATGGGTTTGGGCTTTTTATTTGGGCCGGGGGTTATAAGAAAGTGGTGTTGGGCTTTTTATTGGTTTTAGGTGTATAAAGTATAAGTGAATTATAAGTGGGCTGACCCGGTCCCACTAGGTGGGTACGGGTGGGACCACTTTTAGCAATTTAGGTTTTTGGGTTCGTCTTTCGATGCTTTTTCCAATGCCACTTCCCGGGGTTGACTTTGATTTTGACTTTTTTGTTGACTTTGACTTTGTCTTTCTGTTCTCGTGCTCGGTTTTGTTGTTTTGGCTTTGATTTTTTGTCCTTTTCTTGGATGTCCTTTTCTTGGATATCCGTTTCCTGCACAATACAAATGCAAATATACAAATACAATGTATTTTTGGTACGTTTTTGGTCAATTAAGTCCGTTTTTAGTGGTCAAAAGTATGTGTAATTAAACACATACCATGAGCCGATTAAACAATTGACAACATAGTTTCTTTTGTGGTTTTTTTATTTTTTTGGTCTTTTAAATACTTTAGGAAAAGTATTGTTGGTGTTTTTAATAAACCCACAAAAATAAATCGAGAAAAATAAAATATTTTTGTATTTTTATAGTTTTATATAAAAGAAATGAAAATAATAAAGAAATGTAAAATTTATATTCACAAAAAATGATAACTTCACGGGGAAGGATGTTCAATGCACTAATCTTCAAACTTCAACGCGATAATCGTAACACACTTCCCTGGCAGCGGCGCCAAAAATTTGGTTCGTCTATTATAGTATAATATATATAGTAAAAGCAAATCGGCAAACTACTCTTGTGAAAGAGTAATAAGCTAATCACTGATAAGATATATTTCCGAAAAGTATTGATGAGAAAATTACCCTTAGGAAAGGATAAAGTTCAACTCGTTCCCAAGTCGTTTTTCCAAGGAAGCGTGAATATTGAAAATCTTGTTTCGGTTCGTGATCGAGTGCTTGAATAATCGATATTTTGAATTTTGGATTCTAAATCTAATAACGCAAAGGGAAAGCACATAAAGGCACGCTAATCTAGAAATTAAGGCAATTTAAAAATCTAACGACATTTAAAAACAATTAAAAACTAATTAATTACTAAAATTACTAACTAATTAACTAAAAATGACAAATTAAAACTCTAAAAACTCAAAATGCAAATTTCTTAAACTAAAAAGCATAAAACTATTTTTTTTAAAACATAATTTCTTTTTTGAATTTTTAAACTAATTAAAACTATTTTTAAAACTAAATAATACTAAAAATTAAACTAAAAATACTAGACTTAATCCTAAAAATTTAAGAAAATTTATAAAAATATTATATTGCATTCTTGAGGTTTACAAAGAAAAACGGTTCAAAAAGCTAATACCAATAAGCTGGGAAAATTCAAATAAGTTGATTAAGCTTAAAAACTAAACATGCTTAAGAAATAAATGAAAGAAAGCTATAATGAAAATGTCCCAAGGGCGCAGTGTTAAGGAGTGTGTGTTGTGAAAGGGAGGCACAGTTCAGTCTATGAATCCCTTTTTGAAAAACATTTTTTTATTTTTCTTTTTTGGAACAACTAAAGAATAAGCAAAAATAAGCAAATTTAACAAAGGACTTAAGACAAGAACTTAATAATAAGCTAGAAAATGGACAGACAAAAGTGACAGTTTTAACTAGTTAAGACTGATAATTTATTTTAAGACTGATTGCTTTTTAATGACTCAATAAGCAATAAGGAAGACTAATAAGCTAAAACAGACCTAAACCTAGACTTAATAAGCACAAAGGATTAAAAATAAGCAAGCACAATAAGCTGCAAAACAACCATTGAGACAGTTGGCACAAAAAGACTTTAAAAGGACTTTTGACAATCTTTTAAGCTAAGCTATTGAACTAATAAGCACTAAGTAAGAGCCAAAAATTTAAAACAGATTAAGAACAAGACTCAAATAACTCTAATAAGCGAAATTAAGCAAACTATCTAAGGTAATAAGCTAGAACAGATAAGTTAAAATGACAGATTACACTACTATTGTTTTTGACTTTTTAAAGATGAAATGACAACTTTAAGCTTGAAATTAAGACTCACAAACTACTTTTGACACACTGAATAATTGAAACAAATTAAGAACAGACTACAATAAGCTAATATTAATCAAAATTAATCAAAGTTTAGCTTAATTCTATCCCTAAAATGATCTGCAAATTGGACATTTAAGAACAGCCAACAACCTATCTAAACTAGACTGATTTTTAACCAAATCATTTAAAAGGCTATTCTTAAGTTTGATAACTCAAAACAGATGAATAATGATGCAATTGAAACTGATTTTAAGCATAAAAACTACAACTCTAATAGACTTTTGAAAAATTCATCAAGTAAACAGTTTAAGAAACCAATGGTATAGCAGACTTGAACACTTGATAGAAAACTAAACAAAACTTATACTAAGCTTATGAGAACTTGAATTTAGACTTACTTAGAGCTTATAAAAGCCATTTGAATCTCCTAAAACAAGTTGCACACAATTTCAAATGCCAAAACTGCTTATCCCAAACACCCTTTTAAAACTTGAATTTTCATTTTTAAGCTAAGACAGATCTAAATAAGCTTTGAATTGCTAATACAACTTAAGCACTATGAAAAATAAGAACTAATAAACAAAACTTTAGAATAATAAGCCCTAGATTATAAGCTAAGCTAGAGAGCAGTTTAGACTCAAAATGGACAGATTTCATGAAAACACAAATCAAACTTAAACTAAACTATAAACTAAATGCAATAAGCTAATACAAGACTAAACAAGCACAAATAAGCATAGAATAAGCAAAAATAAGCAGTTTAATAAGCTGATCAAGAAATTAAGCTAAAAATAGAAAAAGTAAACATACCTAGTCCTTTGCTCAAAACAAGGACATATAAATGCTCTAAAGAGCTAATCTACAAGCTCCAAACTTAATGTACATAACTGACCATCCCTATAACCCATCTTTCTGGCTTATCTTCCATGATTAAGCTTATAATGATTTTTAAGATTATTTAGGTGAAAGGCTTATTCAGTTAAGCTTTAGTAGAGCTTAACTGAATAAGCAATAGCTTATAGAGTAAATGAGAGCTTATTGAGATTATTAAGTAACTTCCAAACACATTTTAGATGAAATTGCATAAAAGTAAAAACAATGATTCAACATAAAATTTAAAAGAAAACTGAAATTTTATTGATGATTAAGAGTTTACAAACTTTAAAATGAAATTACAATAAAGAAAAGACAATAAGCTTGAAATTAAGCTAAAAATTACACTAAAAGCTAGATATCTCCTCTAAGTGATTGAGCCTCTATTTATAGTTGAGGCTAGAATGAATCAGAAGAAGAGATCGTCCCCAACATTCAATCTTGGCCCTTGATTATACAACCCCCCTTTATCCATCCTTTTTTAACCCCTTAATGCCTCACGTCTCTTTGCAATAATGATAGCTTGGGATTTACCAACGGTCTTGCAGTGATGTCAGAGGAGCCACGTTGGTTTTCTAGAAGAGGTCGTGCATGTGGAGTGGTGGATTTACCCTGAGCTTCTTGTTGTAGTTGTAAAAACGAAAGGGATAATAAACAGTAACATAGGGCGCATTTTTTTATGTTTGACTTGGATCCAGGTATTTTGGGTTTGGGCTTAGATAATGGGTTGGGATTGGATTTATAATTTGTACATATATTATAGACTAAGGCTTGGTATAGTAAGAGTATTAATGGGCTGACCCGTCCCACAAAACGGGTACGGGTTGGCCCATTAAATATGAATACGCTCTCGGCTTCGTTTTCTCACGCTCTTCTAATCTCGTGCTCGGTTTTGTCCCTTTTTGGCTTTGTTTTTGTCTTTTTATGAATATCCATTTCCTGCATAATACAATCAACAAAACACACACATACAATGTATTTTTCATGTATTTTTGGTCATTTAAGCACGTTTTAATAAAGAAAATTGATATGTGATTAAACACATATCAATACTCAATCGATTTCAAATAACATGGTTCCTAATGAGAATGAAGCAAGTTCGTCACACAATGTGTTTAATGAACGATTGGAAGATGCTTATTTTGATGCAAGTACGACGTTCCATGATCCTTCCAGTGTTCATACATTCTATCAACCTTACCCCCCACATGAACAAGTGGACTAAGGATCTGCCACTTCATAAAATAAATTAGGATCCAAATAGTGTTCGTATAAGAGGACAACTAGTAAATTCATGTTTGTTTGCATGTTTGCTAAGTAGTATCGGGCTTCAAGTAAATCAATTTTCAAACGGGATTTTCATAAATCAATCCAAGTACATTCTTGATATTTTGAAATGATTTGGAATGGAAAATTATGATACGGTTCCCACTCCTATGGTTGGACAAGCTAAACTCAAACTTGATTTAGTTGAAAAACTAGTTGATCATACTGATTATCGTAGTATGATTGGATCGTTAATGTACCTTACTTCGAGTAGGCCAGATATAATGTTTGCAACATGTATGTGTGCTAGATATCAGGCAAACCCAAATGAAAATCATGTGTCAGCCGTTAAAAGGATCTTTCGATATCTCAAAGGGACTATTAATTTAGGCCTTTGGTATCCGAAAGATTCTGGCTTTGATCTAACTGCCTATTCAGACGCAGACCATGCAGGATTTCACTTAGATCGAAAAAGTACATCTGGCAGTGTTCAATTTTTAGGTGACAAGTTAGTGTGTTGGTCGTCCAAGAAGCAGAATTACGTGTCTATTTCTACAGCAGAATCTGAATATGTTGTTGTTTCTGGCTGGCGTGCTCAAGTTTTATGGATGCGTACTTAATTGACTGACTGTAGCTTCTTCTACGACAAAGTACCGATTTACTGTGATTCAAAGAGTGCTATTTCAATCTCGTGTAATCCGGTACAACACACTCGAACAAAACACATTGATGTGAGGTATCATTTTATAAAGGACCATGTTGAGAAAGGAACAATAGAGTTATATTTCGTTAGTACTGAATTTCAACTTGCGGATTTATTCACGAAATCTCTACCTGAAGCTCGATTTAAGTTTTTAGTCGAGAAGTTGGGTATGTTGAGTCGTGAAACATAAATTCTTTACCACGAAATGATTTTGTTAATAAATCTTAGAAAATACAAAAAGATTTTCTTTTATCAAATTTTAGAAAAATACAAAAATATTTTCTTTTATATAAAATTTCAAAAAGACAAAAAGATTTTCTTTTATATAAAATTTAGAAAAGACAAAAAGATTTTCTTTTATATAAAATTTCAGAAAAGACAAAAAGATTTTCTTTTATACCAAATTTGATAGAAAACACAAAAAGATTTTTGGTTTTTATAATGGCTTTTATACATATTCAGTATGAAACCCGAGCTTCATTTGATGGCTTTCGTATTATTCAGTACGAAACCCGAGCTTCATTTGATGGCTTGTGTATATGCCAGTACATAACCCGTGCTTTAAAGAAAAGAAAATGTTCGTTTCAGAGCATTTATATTTGAAAAAGAAGAGAAGTCTTCTTTGACTTGAGTCATTGACAAATATTTTTAAAAAAATTTATCTGTACTTAAAAGATAAAATCAATTTGTTTTAAAAGTCAATGATCTCAAGTTGATGAGTTACAATCGATTCAAATTTTAAAAATATGGCACTTTAAAGATAAAATTAATTTTAAAATGTCTTTAAATCGATGTACTCTTTGTGAAAAGTGTCTAAAGAAATAAAGGACTCAGAAGTGCAAAGAGGATCTCCCTCATAAAGTGTTTTAACGAAGATACAGTATTTTTTGAGGGGGAGTGTCCATATATGTTGTTGAAAAGTTTTCAGAAAGAAACGGAAATGGAAAATTGTTTTACATTTCACCTTCACATGTCCGTATTTTTGTGTTTTAGCTTCATGTTAAAAATGTTTCTCGGCATATGTTAAGGGAGAGAGTGTTTATAATGATTAAAACCTTTAAAGATCAAAATTTTCTTCATCATATGATGTTTGTGAGAATGATGAAAAACAGAAAGAGAGATTTGTGATAGAAAAATAGAAAGAGAGAAATCAGAAATCGTATACTTGAAAAAATGAAAGTATTGCGTCATGTGCTTCAAAAGCAAGAACAACACATGAAAAGAAAAAGAGAAAAGTATGCAAGAAAAGAAATGCTACCGCATACAAAAACAGACAGAGTGATTGTTCTACATTTTCTTAATTTTATCAAAATCTCATGATATGATGTTAGATTTTCATCATGGTTTTTCACGGATATTCATTCTAAAGGAATTATCTTGGCGTATGTTGATTGAGTTGCACGGTGTGATTTAGTTACTCCCAAAATACTCCTATGATCTTCCAGAATCGAAATTGATCTACCCCGGAGTCTTCCTTCCAATTTAGGAAAGTTAGGTCTAGGTGATGGAGTTTGAGGTGTAAATCAACATGTTTCGAATGCCAAAAGGACTTAAGTGATAAAACTTTGAATGAAAACAAATGAACGAAAATGATAAAGTTGTCAAAAGTGACAAGAATATGATGTAGAAGAATCAAATGATAAGCAAAATGAAAAGGTTGGAGTTAAAAAGTGAGAGGCTTATAAGAAAAAATGAAGAGTGTTTCTCCTACACTAGGATAGAAACCGGGTCAACTCACAATCTATCGGATTTCATTCGTTGATTTCTAGTATTGAAGTAGACATCATGGACCCAGTGATGCAAATGCACAACCCCTCCTAGCCACTCAAGTACTTCTCAAAAAGTATTTTTTTCATTCTCACAGAGATTAAACGCATAATCTATCGACTTCTCATTCTGAGAATGTTGGTATTGAATAAAGGACATTCTGCTCAGTCATTGCTTACTAAAGTGCAACACGAGACTAGAGCCCAATTCGATATGACAATGAAAATATCTTTATGACACAACGGGTATTCGTAGTATTAAACATCAATAATACAAAATGGTACATAAGTATATGTCTTCGTGACATTTGCATGTCTTCGTGACATTGCCGGAACATTCTGGAGTGATACTATCAAATAGTTTTCACAATGATTGAATGGAAATCCTACCAGTGCTAACATCATGCCAACGTTGAACGTAGGTCACTATCTGAAAATGATTAATTAATGATTCAAATTAGTGTTAACTAGCAATCTATGTGATCTAGTGGTTATGTGTTTCCCTGGGTAACACAACACTAAGTTCACGAGATCAATGCTTATTTGGATTTCATGATCATATTTTCGCATCCTTATCATTGAGATATTGATTTGATTATATTTTTTAAATATTTCATCGGTAATTTTCAAAGCATGATCTTGTGATGTATGAACTTCATGGTTAATGTGGAAGATGATTCTTACTCTGATAATTCTTCATTTCATATTCTACAACATACAAAAACAACATTTCTACCTTTCACAAGCATGACATCTTCAACGAATCTTATAACAACAAAACTTACCTTTCAACATTCACGGGAATGATAGCTTATGGTTATTTTAGGGGAGTATGTTTGTTTATAAATGAGAGAATGTTTGATTCTTAAAAAGAAAAAAATGATTTTGATTTCAATTTCATAGACTTCAAAGGATATTCTTCACCCGGAGCTTATTTAGAAGCTTATATGGTCATGATGCTCATGATGGATCATAATCATCATGAGGGGGAGAAAATATAAGCTTAGTATTGGCCTAATATGAGAGAGATAAGATATTAGTATATTTGGGGAGAAAATGTAAGGTCAATTCAAGTATATGAAAGGGGAGAAGATATAAGCAAGAATATATGGGACAAATCAAGATACTAGCAAAGAAATTGAATCAAAGAAATCATTATGGTAAAAGTAGTTTGATTAAGAAGATAAGATTCGTATTCAAGATTGAGGTTACTTCATCAAGTGTTTTGAATAAGCTGTAGTGTTTCATTAACTTCAAAGATCGATCGAGATAGCCGGTTTGACATTTGCATGGAATTACTTCTCAAGAATATCGACATTGTCTTCAGACAATCAAAGTTTACTACTTCAATATTCAAGAGATGGATATGTGATTGAGGGGGAGCTTAAAGAGTATGAAGATTCATGTGAAAAGTCAAGTGTTCAAGTCTTTTACAAAGAAATGCTCAATCAATATCATCGTGTTTCAAGATCTTTCGTCAGCAACATTATGTGATTGAAATCTACATTCAAGATCAAGTTCGAAGATAAAGATTTCATACAAGATTTTTTAAAAGATTCAAGTTGCTCAAAAGAAGATCAAGTTAGCTTTTGAGAATGCTGATTTGAGTTCGAGAGTGGAGTTGATACCTTCAGAGATAAAGAGATCTATCCTATTATATAAGGGAAGAAAATTATATCGGGAGAGATTTGCTACAAGGTCGTCCTCAACTTTCATAAAGAATTCTCAGCGTTTTCGAGCTTCAAAGAAAAAGAAAATGACAGACTACTTCAGAATAAAGTGTTCAAAGCATAAGGAAGAAGTCGTCATCAAAAACATAATAAGAATAGTTCCCAAGTAGATCATTTAGGGGGAGAATGTTAGAAATAAAGAAATAATCTACTTGTAGCACTGTTATAAAGTGCAGGGACTAAATATGTTAAGTTAGGAAAGTTTAATAAAGATAGTTAACCAAGGGGTATAAATAGGTATTTATGCCATGGTTAAGTGTAACAATTTCATTTAATCAAAAGGCAAGTTAGGTATTTCTCTCTCTAAACACACACACTAATACACCTTCATTTACACACACTATATCCATCAATCAAGATCTATATGCTTAATAATAACTTATGCCCAATTTAAAAATAATATGTCGTATAGGATTGTTACATGAAATTAATACTTCTTGAACATCACTCAACCATGCATTTCCAAAATCTTAAAGGTTTTCTTTACCTTATGTACTTACTATTATAACGAGAATGCACTTAAGCAAACAAGCTTAAAGGTTGATACATGTGCTATGTTATATGTACTGGGTCGGTCTGGCCAATGGGTCAAAACAGTCACTTTGAAAAACAGTCATGTCTTGTTTTCATCAATTCTTTTATTTATTTTTTATGTCATTTTTCGTTTATTATGTTGTATACCACATTTCATTTAATATATATAAAATACAATTTAACAGACAACCACTGCTCTGAGTATGTAATATAATAATTACATACAATGGCCTCTTCTTTTAACTTACTCAAATCCTTTAACAATTACATATCAACATGTTTTGAGTAAGTTGCTTGCTGCTGCTGATGTGGGCCATGCGGCTTGCTTCTACCGCGGCTTGCTGCTGACTTAGATTTCTACTGCTGATGCGGCTTGCTGCTGTTGCTGACGCAGATTGGTGTTGTAGACGCGGCTTGCTGTTGTTGATGCTGATGCGGTTTGCTCCTGCTGACGCATCTTGCTGCTGTTGATGCAGTTAGGGGTGTTCATTAAACGATTTGAATCTAAAAAACCTGCAACAATAGATGATTGGTTTAAGTTTGTCCATGCAAATAACCTTATCCATTTTACCATGAGGTTTTTTTTGAGATACCTATTTTGATGGATTAAATATCCTGGTCAAACCTAGCCAAAATTTTTGGTATATTGAGAAGTGTCGAAACACCGAATTTTGCTGAATAAAGTTATCAGCGTCTTGTTTAGAACTGGTTTATTAAATCTTAAATCTTTTCTTGGTCACACAATCGGTTAACACAAATTAAATCTCGGGACGAGATTCCTTTAAGGGGTAGGTACTGTAACAACTGGCAATTTTCAGAATTTTAAATGACTATTTTACCCTTTGACTTTTCGGGTCCGACTTGACTTTTTGACTTTTGATCTTTTATTGTCACATAAAAACGATTACCGCGTAACCGGTAATTTTTCGGAACATATTTAAATAATAAATCATATTTATTATTACATATCTCTCATGTGCAAAGTTATTTTTAACTTATTTGACTTGAAAACGAAAAAGATATATGTTATTCCTAAGTTGACTTATCAAAAACGACCCGCTAAATCACGTTTTCACGACTCGGACTCTAAAGCAATTTGATGTAAAACGACATTCCGGACAACTTTTTAGTTTTGCCCGAGACCCGAAAACAAGCAGAAAATGACCGAAATACCCAAGCAATACCATAGAAATAATAATTATTGTAAATATATTTTATAAAAACATTTATAAAATAATAGTCATGTAAATACTCATTTTCGTAGGAAAAACTATTTGGAAAAACAATGGTGCAATTTTCGTGTTTTGAATCATCCGTTAACTAGCCCAAACAAGTCCCGAACCAATATTATACAAAAATTACACTATTGGTCCCTGTGGTAATACTTACAACAATTAACCCTCATCTATATTAAACTTGCGATATTTTGTGAAACTTTTTGAGTATATATAGATTGGGTATTAGGGTTATACTCATTTTTGACAAACCCTAGCCTCCTCCTCTTCTCTCCCACTTTTCGGCGCCGCTCCGGCGACTTCCGGCTAGATTCCGGCCACCACAACCATTTTCATCACCACTACCGATCCATCCCCACCCCACTCGACATCAACAGCAACATCCTCGCCACTCCGCCATCACCACCGAAAACACCAACAACCATCGCCACCATGGTTGCCACCAACAGCCGCTGCTATCATCACCAACAACATCACCACGTCATCTCCACCGACACCATCGTCACCTTCATCTTCGTCGGCCACCACCACTGGCGATGCACAGCCGCACCACATCCACCACACCATCTACACCACCATCCTTATCTCGTTACCACCGTGACCTCCACCACCCCGACTACCACTCCACGGCCCAGCCACCGATAAGGGTACGTCTGGTTTGTTCTCAGTCACCACTAGCGTGCTTTTGGTTGTTGATAAAAACCCACCAGGGTGCGTTGGGTTTTATGAAAGCACCATAGGGCGCGTTTGGTTCTAAACGAACCATCAATAGGGTGCGTTGGGTTTGGCAGAGCACCAAGGGTGCGTTGGGTTTTGATAAAAACCCACCAACAGGGTGTGTCGGGTTTTGTGGTAGCACCGAAAGGGTGCGTTTGGTTTATCAGATTCACTAGAGTGCGTTTGGTTTAACAGAATAACCAAAAGGGTGCGTTTGGTTTAACATAATATCGAATAGGGTGCATTTGGGTTGACAGAAACACCACGAGGGTGTGTTTGGTTGGCTGCGAAACAGCAAGGAGTGCGTTTGGTTTCATAGAAACGCACATGGGGTGCGTTTGGTTGTTAATTTAACAGCAAGGAGTGTGTTTGGGTGAGTAGGAAACCGTAAAAGGAGTGTTTGGGTGAGCAGGAAACCACAAAGGGTGTGTTTGGGTGAGCAGGAAACCACAAAAGGTGTGTTTGGGTGAGCAGAAAACACCGTAAGGGCGTGTTTGGTTTGATGCGAACCAACCTTTAAGGCGTGATTGATTTATAAAAAATCGCCTAATATATATATATTGCAAGTTTTGGTAAAATATAAAAACCGGATTAAATGGTGGTTAATGGTTAAATAAATGTGTTATATATTATTTTTGTTTTTGTGTTTTATAATCTAAAAGGCGTGTTTGGTTTTACTTATTTTCGTCATTGTTTAGTCTCGATTAGATACATATTAAAACCCACGTATATTTTGCAACATGGATTGATTGAAAAGGGGAAAACATTGAGTTTTGTAAAAATGGGAAACGTTTTATAAACGAATAGGTCATGCCGAAAAATCTATAAACTACTATACTTAATAAGTTTCCTATTAATTTATATTATCTTAGAAAAACCGATAAAAAACGAAGTTATATAGTCTTAAGATTGTTAATTTGTAATTATACAATAACCATATAAACAAACGAGAACTATACTTTTACAAATAAGATAACTATTTTACCTACAACCCGTCAAGAAAATGAAATACTAACTTATTAAATATTATTTTAAAACGTTATATTTATATTGATCACGCGAGTAATTGCAACACGGATTGATTGAAAAAGGATTAAGTTATATAGTTTTAAGATTGTTTAATTTATAATTATACAATAACCAAATAAACAAACGAGAACTATTTTAGCTACAATCCGTCAAGAAAACAAAATACTAAATTATAAAATATTATTTTATAATTCCCGACTAGAAGATAAAGTCATAACTTTTGTAAAAGCTTTGAAAACATCGTTTACATAATTCTCAACTATAAAACGTGCGTCACTTTTATAACAAGGATTCTTTATTAACTTAAATGGTGATTTCTGAACACGTGTCGAATTATGTTGTTTTAATTAGTTTCTCACGTTTCTTATATAATACTTGTAAGGTATTATATACTTTTATTTTATTTTCATATATAATACAGCGTATTATATACACTTCGTATTATTCCTTTGGTTGTTTGTCCTTGTTATATAATTCACGATATGAATTATATACATGTTTAATTTTTCATATGTAATATATACGAAATATATTACATGTTTTGCGTTTACTTTTCGATTTATTTTATTTAACCAAACACTAAACTATTACAACTTGAAATCTAAATCTTTATCAACGTGTCGCGTTGATGTAACTATCCATCGGGAAACCCAAACACATTATCCTAGGCTAGTGGGTCATAGCCGTTAAGACAACCCGTAACTTCTTGGTCGAGCCGTTCTAGTTTCCGTTTGTGTTGTGCTTAATATGTGCATTTCTGCCAATCGTTCTACAACATTGAGGTGAGTTTATAGCCCCATGTTTTACTTGTTTTACATATATTTTTGGGGTAAGAACATGCTTGTTTGCAAATGCATTTACATGGTTGATTATAAATTGGTTTACATACTCATTTACATAGCTCGCTATGGGATACATTATTTAACTTTATTTTTGGTCTCAAATACATACTTTACTTTTGAAATGATTACGAATTAGCTTAAGTGGATTGAACTGATAACTACAAGTAAATGCATGTGTGTTCTTGGAAGGGACACCTGTGAGGGGTACACAGTCATTATTGCCTAAGTGTTCTTGGAGGGACACCTGTGAGGGGTACACATTCCTTATTGCCCGGGTGTTCTTGGAGGGGACACATGCGAGGGTTGGAGGGTGAGCGCGAATGTTATAAAATAGATCTATTCGGGATTGACAATCCCCGTTCGGGTGACTAGCTATCACCGGTAAAGAAGGTTATAGCATGTCGGAACACGATTGGTTGGGTCTTCAGGGCCAACAACACATACACATGAACTCTTACAGTGCCTTGAATAAAGTGACATACATACAAGTCTATGTCGCAGTTTCATGAACTTAGAGTAATTGTAATCATTGTTTTAATCACACATGAATATTTTACTGTGCCTTGAATAAAGTGGCAATACATACTTGAAACATTTTGGTGATATATATATAAATATCATACATGCTTTGAACAAGTGCGGTTCAACTTTCATACGTATATTTTCGTAACTATTATAAGGGCTGAAATAGTCATACACACTTTGGAAACATTTGGTTTAACATTTATATTTAAACAAACCTATGAACTCACCAACTTTATGTTGACCCTTTTAAGCATGTTTTTTCTCAGGTGAATTAGATGCTTGGCTTACTTGATTTGCACTGGAGTCTAAATTGACAAGATTTCATTCATAGAATTCCACTTACATACAAATGATCAAATCTCGTTGTGTTGCTTTCAAGCTTTTCATTGTGATGCAATTAAGGGACAAATCTTATATCAATTTCAAGAAAATTAACGAGATTACTTTTCAAACGACACATTTAGAGGTAGTTCTCTTGTATCTGGTGCTGTTATATTATGAAGTAACGCCCCAAACTCATTTCCGCTACGACACACTTTTATGGGTGTTACAGATTGGTATCAGAGCACTGGTTATAGAGAACTAGGTTGCTTATTTTACCCTAGACTATAACCGTTTTCACAAGCATTGCATCACAGCAAACATTTTCAAAGTGCATACACACTACTTGCTTACTTGCTTACTTGCTTACATTACTTGTTACATTAAGTGCTTACATGACATACATATATATAATATATATGCTTGCATCCCTTTTGCGTATATCGTACGTTTATTTATATAAGAGTTAATTATATAAATACTAGAACATTTCTTAAGACATTGTGAGTTGCACAATGGTCTCATTTTACTTTTTAGACATTGTGAGTTGCACAATGGTCTCATTTATACCTCAGACATTGTGAGTTACACAATGGTCTCATTTTACTTCTTAGACATTGTGAGTTGCACAATGGTCTCACTTCGTTCTCAGACATTGTAAGTTAAACAATGGTCTCTAAGAATATATTTTTTTTCTCATAACTTTATACAATATCGTAGTACACGAAAGCCGTCATTAATTTTGTTCACATGAAATTATGTATGAATCTAAGTATTACAAGTCTTGTATGGGCGGGACTTGTAATATGAGGATTGATATGATAATTGCTATATTAACAAAACCCGTCATAGTTCTGTTTACATGTATTATGTATGAATCTAAGTATTACAAGTCTTGTATGGGCGGGACTTGTAATAGGAGGATTGATATGATAATTGTTATGTTGACTCGTTCATAAAGACCATTGTCTTATTTACTTTAACCGAGTACTCATTAACTATCTTGAACGCTATGTCGATATTCCCTGATAGTTTTACTCCCCGTCTCCGAAGACGAGTTTTAAACACTCGTCTCATACTCGTTAGAGCACATGCATCGTCATGTCATCCACCACCTTGAAGGTTATGTGAGTACGCGTATTGCATCAGAAATTATTAAGTAGGATGAGTTATAATCTCTTTATTTGAAAGGATTGGGACGCCTCTTCATTTAAATAAATAAATTGTAAATCACCGAACCATAAGTTTATCAATTCATTATGTACATAAATTGGGACGCTTCTTTATGCAAATAATGAATTATAAATGAGTAGGCTTAATGGTATCCAATATGACACGAATATGAACTCAAACCCGACAATCACTGGAATCCATTAAAAAGGTCTCGAAACGCGATCGTGTCTTACCACTCAGGAGAATCTTAAGGCCTCACTTGAACTACCTCATCTCATTCTTAAGTTATTACTTTTGACGTTGCAAATCCTTACGATCATGATCTGTTTGTGGAGCTAACCGACTTGTGCACTCTTGAGCTAATGGAGTTGATTCTTCCTCGAACTAACGACTACGTGCTATATTCTGCCGCCTATCACATAAGCATTCTCGCGAACTCCTCCCATTTGTTGAACTTTATTATGGGGATATTGTTTCTCGAAATGTCCTCACTTTTCGCATCACATCATCGTTTGTTATAGTTATTGTTGGGTCTTGGAGCGGTCTACTAGTGCGAAGACTTAAGTCGCGATACATCTCAGCTTGTACAACTTTATCCAATAGGTAATGCAACCCCCTTAAATCAGATAAACACCGATCGACGAAACATCTAGTCGAACTATTCATTTCGGGCCACTAGTACGAAGACTTAGGTCGCGATACATCCTAGTACTGCCTAAGTAGGTTGAATACTTACACCCATTAGCCTCGTCCATTATTAATCATCGAACATTACAGATATGAGAAACAAGACTCCGTCCTTGAACATTTGAAACCTTATACAAACCTACTCACGCGGCTACACTTTCTCCTTCGATGCTTTCACTATTAAGAGACTTTCCTTATAACGCGTGTATATCAATCATAAGACATGCAGTGATATTGTTTGTGAGATACCTATTTTGATGGATTAAATATCCTGGTCAAACATAGCCAAATTTTTGGTATGTTGAGAAGTGTCGAAACATCTAATTTTGCTGACTAAGATTATCAACGCCATGTGCAAAACTGGTTTATTAAATCTTAAATCTTTTCTTGGTCACACAATCGGTTAACACAAATTAAATCTCAGGACGAGATTCCTTTAAGGGGTAGGTACTGTAACAACCAGCAATTTTTGGAATTTTAAATGACTATTTTACCCTTTGACTTTTCGGGTCCAACTTGACCTTTTGACTTTTGATCTTTTATTGTCACATAAAAATGATTACCGCGTAACCGGTAAAATTTTCGGAACATATTTTAATAATAAATCATATTTATTATTACACATCTCTCATGTGCAAATTTATTTCTAACTTATTTGACTTGAAAATGAGAAGATATATGTTATTTTTAAGTTGACTTATCAAAAACGACCCGCTAAATCACGTTTTCACGACTCGGACTCTAAAGCAATTTGATGTAAAACGACATTCCAGACAACGTTTTAGTTTTGCCCGAGACCCGTAAACAAGCAGAAAATGACTGAAACACCCTGGCAAAATTTTGAAAGCCGCACGCAACGCGTACCGACACAAAAATAATTAAATTTATATTAGATTATCACTTTTTATTAAATAAAAATATTTAATAAATCATTTAACATTTTATTCAAAAGTATTTATTTAAACGCGGATATTCAAGTTAAAGTTTTATTTTTCGAACAAGCTTACTCGATGACCACACAATAAATAACAAACATTTAAATAAACTTTATAAAACATTTATAAAATTCTAGTCGTATAAATACTCATAATTCATGGAAAAATCATTTTGAACGCGACGGTGTAATTTTCGTGTTGTGAATAAATCGTTAACTATCCTAAACGAGTCCCGAACCAATATTTAACAAAAATTACACTCTTGGTCCCTCTAGTAATATTTACAATGTTAACCTTAAACTATATGGAACTTGCCACTTTTTCTTAACACTTTTTTAGTATATATAGAAAGTTATTTAGGGTTTACTTCATTTTTTTTATCAAACTATAAAACATAAACTTCACCCTCCATTATTTTCTGGCGCCGTCACCGGATCCGGCCAGATTCCGGCCAACTTCGGCCGCCACCTCATGATGCCATCACCAGCTCTATCTAGCCTTGATCCACCCCTACTCCACCCTGATCTACACCATCATCACCCCACTGCCACCACACCAACACCTCACCATCATCATCCTCCTCACCACCCCGTAACCACATCATCAACACCACCGCCACTGCCATCCCACGCCACACCACCCTCACGCCACCAACAAACACCACACCACCATTTTTACCATCACCACCGCACCACAATCACCATCATCATCAACCCTTATCACCACGCCACGTACCACAGCCACCCCATCACCCTCTCCACCTCACCACCGCCACCTTCTCAACCCAAGGGGTGCGTTTGGTTGTTATAAACACCACTAGGGTGCGTTTGGCTGTGGAAACAACCCAATGTGTGTTTGTTTATGTGGTTAACACCACAGCGAGTGCGTTTGGCTGTAGTAACAGCCCAAGGGGTGTTTGTTTATGTGGTTAACACCCGTATAGGGTGCGTTTGGGTTGCAGAAAAACCGAATAGGGTGCGTTTGGCCTTACAGTCTTTGGTGGTGTTTGGTTTTAGGGTTAACAGCCCCAAAGGGGTGTTTGTTTGTGGGTTTAAACAGCATAGTGGTGTTTGGATCAAGGTTTATCAGCTTTAGGGCGCGTTTGGTTTGCTGTCTAACAGCTATAGGGCGCATTTGGTTTAACAGAAATACAATTAGGGCGCGGTTGGTTGTGCAGGAACGCACAAAGGGTGTGTTTGGTTGTGCAGAAACGCATTAAGGGTGCATTTGGGTTAGCAGGAAACCACAAAGGGTGTGTTTGGTTTAGCAGTTTCACCATAAGGGTGCGTTTGGGTTAGCAGAAATACCAAAGAGGCGTGTTTGGTTCGCTGTTTTACAGTAAGGGTGTGTTTGGTTTATATAAATCAAGTAATAAATACATCGTAAGATTTTATAAATTATAAAACGGATTAAATGGTGGTAATGGTTAAATAAATATGCTATTTATTATTTTGTTTTTGTGTTTACAACACATGAGATGTGTTAGTTTTGCTTATTTATATTATCTAACTAGTCTCGTTTAGATATATATTGAAACGCGGGTATTTTGCAACACAGATAGATTAAAAAAGGTAAAACTTTGAGATTTGTAAAATATGAGAAACGTCGTATAAACGACTAGGTCATGCCGAAATTTTTATAATTAGTATTTTCATTAAAATTTCTATTATTTTAGAAACCCGATAAAAAGATGAAGTTATATATTCTTTAATCTTTTTAATTCGTGATTATACGATAACGATAACGATAACCCGATAATTAAACGAAAACTATACTTTTATAAATAAATAATTATTTTAGCTAAAACCGTCAAGGAAACGAAATACTAGATTATAATATATTAGTTTATGATTCCCGACTAATAGACAATGTAATGACTTTTATAAAAACTTTAAAAATGTCATCTATCCAATTCGAGACTTTAAAATGTGTGTTTACTTTTATACAAGAACTCTTTATTAATTTACTTAGTGATTTTCGAAACACGTGTCAAATTATTTTGTTTCAATTATTTTATAACCTTTCTTAAATAATACTTGTAAAGTATTATATACTGCGTCTTATACTTTTGGTTGTTTGCCTTTATTATATAATTCACCATATGAATTATATAATTGTTCATTTTTCATATATAATATATACGGAGTATATTACATACTTTGCGTTTGCTTTTGATTTACTTTATTGAATCAACCACCAAACTATTACAACTTAAAAATCTAAATATTTTATCAACGTGACGCGTTGATGTAACCATTCATCGGAAAGCCCAAATACCTTATCCTATGCTAGTGGGTCATAGCCGATAAGATTAGTTGCAACTTCTTGATCGAGCCGTTCCGTCTTCCGTTCATATTGTGCATATTAGATGCCTATCTGCCAATTGTTCTGCAACATCAAGGTGAGTTTATAGCCCCTCTTTCACTTGTTTTACAATTACTTTACAAATATCAGGGGAGAATACGTGCTCATTACAATTTGTTTACACATTCCTTTACAATCTCTTTTACATACTTGATTGCATACTTGATTTCACAACTTTGTTACAAACACGTTTACAAAATTGTTTACATACCGATTACAAACTCGGTTACTTGATTGATATCACACTCCTTCTACTTATAGATTTAAGTATTTAAAGTTGTTTATGAATACAATGGTTATTTCTTCATTGGACACAAGTGTTTTTGGTTATCATCTCCTGTTTACGTGTTGCCTAAGTAGCGATTAGACCACTCTCTTGCCCGAACCATCATGAACCGTCAATTGCTTGACCGACTGTACTGGTTAAGTAAGCATGAATGTTATAAATATATCTATTGGGACTAATTATCCCTATCCGGGTGGGTAGCGCTCACTACCCACAGGACTCCCGATAAACGGATATATACCATGTCAATCTCATTGGGTGTCTTGGTCAGACACCGGTAGGGCA
>BQNB010048117.1:0-15000 GCA_026074375.1 Tanacetum coccineum
TTTTGGGATAACATTTGGTATCATTCGCCACGGGTGGGTTTAGTGTTTGTTGTCTTTGTTGTTTCGGCTTTATAAGCTTAGAGGTTCGGCTTCGTTTCTTGGCTTAAAAGTTTTTATTCATGGTCATTCCTTGTGTGGCTAAGACAAACGCAAGGTCGGAAAGAGGAAAAGAACGAGTGGTTTTTGTTTGGACCGAACGAGTGAACTTCTCTCAAGGACCGAACGAGTTTAATTACTTTGAGAACCGAACGAGCGGATCGAACTAGCTGATCTCTCTAAGAACCGAACGAGTGATTTTCTTGTTTGGACCGAACGAGTGGTTTTTGTTTGAACCGAACAAGATTATTTCTTTGAGGACCGAACTAGGGTTTTCATTGAAGACCGAACTAGATAGGCTCGAATGAGTCTCTTTGCTCAAGGACCGAACGAGCAAATCTACAAGGACCGAACTAGATAGGACCGAACTAGTAACTTCATTAAGAACCGAACCAGTGAACCGAACTAGCAGAGGACCGAACAAGCAAATTTTATTTTTACGGTTTCTTCTTGATTTTGTAAAATCCCGCGAAAGATACAATTCTTTTCTCGGTTTAAATCAAAGATTTGTAAAATCCCGTGAACTTTAATTGATTTCAATCCACAACAACAATCACTTTACCTACTTAAGATCCGATATCCATTAACAACATCAAAATGTCAAATTCAAATACCAATTTGCAAACTCAATCATCGAATGCTCTTCATAATGCTATCATGGAAGCGGGTAGCAAAGATCGTCCACCAATGTTAGCACCGGGTAATTACGTTCAGTGGAAATCCAGAATCAAGAGATACATTGACACCAAACCTAACAGTGAACTCATCCACTATAGTCTCCAAAATCCACCATACATATATCAATGGGCTGAGAAAACAGTTCCAGTTGCTGAAGGTAGTTCTGAAACAACCACAGAGAGGTATATGGAGAACTATAAGAATGTTTCACAAGACATACGAGATCAAATGAATGCTGAAGCTGAAGCCGTTCAGATCATTCTGACAGGGATAGATAACGATATCTACTCCACAGTTGATGCTTGTCCGAATGCATGTGAAATGTGGAAAGCCATTGAAAGGTTGAAACAAGGTGAATCAATTAATGTTCAAGATCTTGAAACCAATTTATATTGGGAGTTTGGAAAATTCACATCACGAGATGGTGAATCACTTGAATCGTATTACTCACGGTTTTACAAGATGATGAATGAGCTTGTCCGAAATCAGTGTAATGTTACTAATCATCAGGTCAATGTCCAGTTCTTACTTCAACTACAACCAGAATGGCAAAGGTTTGTGACACTTGTTAAGCAGAGTCAAGAGCTGAAGACTGTCTCCTATCACAAGCTTTATGACATTCTGAAGCAACACCAGAATGAAGTCAATGAGATACGAACTGAAAGACTAGCACGTACTGCTAATCCACTTGCACTTGTTGCTCAACAACAACCAGTTTACCATCCTCCAAACCATCCTACTCAAAACACTCAATATTCCTCCACCAGATTGGCAAACGAGGGAAATTAAATCCCAGGTTGGACCTTTCAAGGTAATAAAAAGGGTTGGAGACGTTGCATACAAGCTCGAGCTTCCTGAGGAGGTGATCAGAGTTCGTAATACATTTTACGTGTCCAACTTAAAGAAGTGTCATGCCGACGAACCCTTAGCCATTCCGTTGGATGGACTTCATTTTGATGACAAGCTTCAGTTTGTCGAGGAACCTATAGAGATCACAGATCGTGAAGTTAAACGGTTGAAGCGAAGCCGTATCCCATTAGTCAAGGTTCGATGGAACTCCAAGAGAGGTCCTGAGTTTACGTGGGAACGCGAAGATCAATTCCGGAAGAAATACCCACATCTGTTCTCAAAGACCGGGCCGTCGTCAAGTGCTGCGTCTTAAGCCTTGAGGACAAGGCTCAGCTAACCGGGGGAGACTATAACACCCCGTGTTTTAGGACAATGTACGACGTTGATAAGTCACTAATTATTTTTTTCATTGTACACGTTTGCTTTTAAATCGTAATCGTTAAGCTAAATCGCGTAAACTAAAAATGATCATACAATGTAAACGGGCATTAAACAATTAAATGTTTACATCAAGCAAGTGTTATATGATTATTTAGAGGATAATTATTATCATTGCACATTTTATTTTTATTGGTTACGTTAAGTGTTTACGTTTCGCGATAAAGTACGTTTAAGCCGTCCCGGAAGCACGTTAACTTATCTACGCTTCATCAAATACCCAAAATTATACCCAATACTTAAAGTTTATTTAAAACTTCAAGTATTTATCACATTATACATATTCTTCATGAAGGAATTCAAATCATGACTTACCATGTGCAAGTTATACATTTTATTAAAACTATACTACATTATACCTCAAATAACACATTTATACACTAAGTAAAGATCAAAAGACTTATCCAAGCCCTCCCCTAGCATATATTTCGTGTACATATGACTAGGAAGCCAAGATAAGACCAAGGAAACTTCACAAATATCTCCATACATGCATCTAGTCATCACACCCCAACTTGAACCATGACTAGGCACTTTTCAAGCCCTAGTTTTCTTCTTCTTATCTTCCAAGCCTTGCCACCTTGTATACTTCCACTAGACACCATAATATCTTAAAAATATCTACCAATTAGTATATAAATACATGCATGTGTGAGCCAAGGACTCACACTCTTCATTTCATTATACAAAAATCACAAAAACTCTCTTCCTCTTTCTCTCATAACCCACGGCATCAAACCCTCTCCAAACCAAATCCATAGCTTGATTTTCTATCATTATACAAGCATACACACATCATATCTAAGGTATTCTAAGAAGGTTTCAAGAGTTGGTTAACCATTTGCAAGGAAGGAATCAAGAAAAGAAAGAAAGGGTTTACTTGGGAAAAATTAGGGTTTCATTCTAATTTTTCAAGCCAAGAGTTTAAATCACAAGGGTGTGATTGGTTTTCTTTTCTCTACTCATCCACACAAGGTTATATATAAAGCTTAATCATTTCATAACTAAGATTTTATGTGTTCATATGTTATATTTAGCTAAATCACCATTTATGGTACTTTTGAATATGTAAAATGAATATTTACTTATGATCATGCATATATATGTTCACATGGGACTTGCTGCAAATTGACCCCCAAAACACAACCTTTCTCACAAATTTTTACAAAAAATCAAATTTTTGGTCGTCTGAAAAACACGAGATGGGCGGCCCTCTTAATTCATAAGGGCGGTCCCCTTAAAGATAAGGGGGCCGACCATTAATTAAGGGGACCGGCCATCTGGTTTACGGATTTTACAATTTCTTTCTGCTTTTTGACCCTCTTTTACCTAGCCTCAGCTATTCTTACCCAGAATGATCGAACAGATTTTGGAAAATCCTAAACTAATTCAAACTCATTCCATTTCCAAACCATTTTCTTTCAATAAATTTGCTCCAAATGCATATAACCACTTTACCATCTTTTTCATCCATTATCAACCACCATAAACCTTCATGGCATCAACTAGAGCTTCCATTTCCAAAGCTTCCAAAAAACCAAAAATCAACATTATTCCACCAAAATAATTGTTTGTGGATTTAACTTAAGATGACACCAAAACCCCATCACCCAAGCATCAACTCTCATCACCTAGTGCTCCTAATGCATCCTCAAAGACACCATCAACCAAAGGCACTTCCTCATCCTCCATTGACTACACACCCAAATCACCAACCTCATCCACATCACCATCAACAAATGGTACATCCCCTCCTCCAAGAGTTCCTCCACCTCCTCCAACTCAAGAAAATGCATCAATGGACATCACTCTCACCCTTTCACCACTTACCCCAATTGATGTCCAATTTGATACTCAATCACCCTCTCCACCTATCTTTGGTCATCCTATTCCTTAGAACCTTCTTGAGGCACATGGAGATTCATGTTTGTGTTGCATTCACAATCGTACTCTCATCTTTAGATTAAGAGATGAACTCTAATATATGTTCTCCTATATTGAACACATGCTCTCACAACCTCCCTTTTCCAACACTCTACCACCATCAATCTCTCCAAACTAAACATACTCTATGTTTAGTTGCTCATTTTCAAATAATTGTCAACCAAACCTTTTGCAAGCAAGTCCTATGGGAATCTAGAATTTTAGGGTATTTGTAGTTTAATTTTCATGAATGATGTACCAATATGCTTCAAGCATATTATTTTTATTTTATGCATGTATGATTGTGTTGTCTACACAAGTTTTATTTAAATGAATGGTCTTTGATAATGTTTGCAAGTATGCATTTGCTTGTACTTAAATTTAATGTATGCATATTATTTTTCCTTTCTTTGCTCCATATGTTAGAAAAATTAGTGTGGTTCTTCTAACTTGTTTTTGTAGCAAAGTTATCATAGCTCGATTCCTTGGTTCCCTCGAACGAGGGGGAGTACACATTAAGGGGGAGCATTTTTTTCTGTCGATTCTACTAATATTCATCGACGAAGCCTTTTTGATTCTACAAAAAGAGGAAGAAATGGAAATAAACTCACTAAATACTTGTTTAAAACTAATTTTTCATTTAATGAGTTTAGATTTTGTAATCTTCAAAAAGAGGGAGATTGTTGATAGAAATAATGCCTAAAAACAATATTACTATTTTTCGATCTCTATACGTTTTGATAATCACAAAATATAAAAAATGATTAATGAAAAATTAAATATAAACAAGTACTTAGTAGTAAATTTTCATTTTGAAAATTTAATCACTTAAAGGTATAAATAAACAAGTGTTTGATGCATTTCATGATCAAAGGATTTTTTATTTAACCTCACACTTTTATAAAAATATCACAAACATTTTTATATCTTTTACAAAAACATTTTTGGATTTAAAAGAAATGTTTTATTCAAATAAATATTTTGAATTCAAATTTTCTACCAAAAAACGGCTATAAATGTTTCAGAAAACACCTCCCCCAGAAAAGACAAAAAAGGGAGCGTCTGGGCTGGGCGGCTCCCTTAATTTTAAGGGGACCGACACCCTAATTAAGGGGACAACCCAGACAAAAATCTAGCTCAGTTGGTCTATAAATACTGAACTATTCCCTACTGATTTTTTTACCTTTTGCACACACTTTTTTTCTGTTCTAAATCAGTTTATACTCTCCTTTCTTTCCTTTGATCATTTAATCATAAAGCTTTGTTTCCAAGTGATTCATGCTTAATTCCTCAAGTGAAAGAGAAGAATACTTCTTATCATCAAGTCAAGAAGTGTTATAGGATTGTTGGTGTTATTGTGAAGTTGTATCAGATCTTGTAAATCATTTGTGTATATTGTGAAGGTGTGTATCGTAGTTGTGTATATTAAGTAGATTTTGGTGATTATTGTAAGTATAGTTAGATCGGGGTGATCTTTGTAAGTAGTGTTAGATTGGTGTGATCGTAGTAGTGTCTTGGTTGTGAAGAGAAGAGAAGTTGCGAAGTAAAGATAAGTAGTGAAGCGAAGACAAGTCGTGAAGTGAAGCAAAGTTGCGAGTTGTTATGAAGTAGTGTGGTCATGATAGATTGGTTCTAGCTAGAATTAGAACTCGACATATCGCTTAGTGTCAGAAATTGGTGTAAGCAAAGTCGTGTACGGTTTTCTCCACCTAAAGGGAGTTTGTTGACATAGTGAAGAGAACTCTCGAGTTTGGTGCTCGGGGAGTGGAGTAGGGCGAAGAGGTGCCTCGTTACCGAACCACTATAAATCCTTATATTGTGGTTTGATCTTTCTAACTCTTATCTCTTGTCTTTTATATTTACTTATTTACTTACTTGCATTGTTCAAATTGTGCACATATTGATATCACATAAAATCGAATCTAAGTTTTTATAAACAAACATAACATTAATTTAAAAAGCGTTAAACTATTTAACCCCCCTTTTAGTTTTCCACAGTGTGTCTTACAATACATTAGGTGCCTCTATATATAGGCTTCTCAACATCAATGGTAGTAACTAGAATATATGAAGTCACAAGACCAAGCGTAAATGTGAAGGTTACAAGTTAAGGGTTATGAAGAATAATGAATGTGTACAATCATAACAATTAATGTTCATAACATATAAATTTATAAATTTCATTTATGATCTCCTTCAAAATTTATTGAAGTTTGTAGTTACAGAATTTTATTTATTACACTTTATAATAAACCGAGTTTTGCTAACTAATAACAATAATTTTGTAATAGTCTTAAATTAGAAAGATGTGTAAATTTAAAAATTTAAAACTTAAAAAAAGGCCCAAATGCATTATTTATATCTATATTACTTATAAAGTATGCATGTTTAATCTTTAAACTTAAAATCTCTTAAAACAGAGTAAAATGATATACCAAAAATACTCTTTTATTATAAATAGTAATAAAATTCATTAATAAATTAATAGTTAAAATACTTTTTAATCATCTAACTTTTATTATTTTCGTTTAAAACCTATAGACTTTTTTTTCAATAATTATAAATTGAACTCGTAAATGTTGCATTACGGGTCGCACCAAAACTACAAGTTCGCATGTTTAATTATTTGTCGAGATACATCATCGCTTTGCGCGAGTATTACATAGCGATAACTAGATATTGTATTTGAACAAGTTGGGTTACTCGCGCTCCGCTGCGGGACGATCGACGGGCGTCGATTTTGATTTAGCCGTTTGCATTCTTGTCATTACAGGCGTGATTGTTTTGTCCTGTATGCTTGGATGGATGCAATGAATAGGGATTTAAAGCTGTAAGTTAAAATTAAGTAAAAACAACCATATATTTGCTATCAAAAAAGCCATATTTCTGCATCAATATATGCACTATAAGCGATGTAAAAACAACATAAGCGTTGTAAAAGACAACAAACAAAGGCTGTAAAAAGCAGAAGACAATAGATCCATAATTTTGTTGTTTACAGCAAAAGCTGTAGAAACAACGCTCAAAAGCTGTAAAAAAAACTACATATAGATGTCATAAAAAAGGTAGATAAAACTTCAAAAGCCCATGTGTACAAACTACATATAAAATTCTATAAACGTGCGTCCAAACACCCCATAACGATGCCCAACAGAAGCGCACATAGACTTATCTCATACGACATGTTTTGAATCTTGATGGTCTCGCTAACGTTCCTCCAGCTTGCTTGTTGCTTTCCATATTTAGAAGCTATTGAACCTCTTTCTTTTTCCTAAATTATTGTCACATAAACAAAAACTAGCCGGGTACATGCGCAATGCAGCAGCGGGTACCCGGTAACTAAATATAGTGGCGAGCAAACGTTGTTCATTTATATGTTCTTTCTAACATAACTTTACAAATAATGACAAATTTTAGTTAAAATAACTATTAACCATACCGATGCAACTATTTCACATCCAAATAACATAAGGTTCAAATTAAAGAGAGTAACATAAGTAGTTAAAGACATAAATTAAAGATAAACGTCAATACAAATGAAATGTAATAGACATTGAAAAAGATAACTCGTTAACAATATAATAATCGGCTAAAATAATTAAGAACCTAATTGTTTACAAAATAAATATTTTTACCTTAACGATTGATGAAGATTTGACTTATCGAATGATGTAAGCCATAATGTTAGAACCTATTAAAGTTATAAATTTTTAGATTAAAATTTTGAAATGGATTATCAATGTCAATCATGTATATATAGAATTCACAAATCAACTTTTTTTTATATAAAGCAGTAGTGATACATACTATTAAATAAGCGGTTTCAACATTAAATGTTTGTAACCACCTTGACCTTCAGCATTAACTTAAAGACCATGATTATGATCATGTAACCACTATGAATTCATGGAGGAGGTTATGAGATTAATTATCCGATTAATGCTTATAACTCCTTTTGATTAGGAGTTACAAACTCTTTTATGCCTTGGGCTGTCGCCCACCTCGCCCACCCCTAAGGCCAACCTCCCGTGAGTAGCAACATTAGCAATGGAAGCGGACAAAAGCAAACATGAGGGTATGATTCTGAAAGCCAATAAGCAAACTGGGCTTAGTCCCTTTACACATGGTATCCATGCTTCACCATCAAAAGGAGATCAAGCTGCTTAAAATGGTCATATAGACCTAAGAAAAAGTACATTGGACATGGGAATATTCATAGGGATATGCTAAAACCGCTCAAAATCACCAATAAACACACCGAAATTACCTAGCGCACTGAAACCACCTAGTCCAACAAAGCCATGATCATTAGCTTGGCAGATAACTAAGACAATGACGGTGGTAGCGGGTGACGGCACATGATGTTGGCAAAGGTGGCGGCATAACTAAATGGTAGTGGCGGCAAAATCTGATATGTGAGATGGCGGAATTTGGTGGTTTGAAGAAAGAGAGAGAAAGGTGTTTGTCTTTTTAAGAGATATAAAATAGAGAGATAAAAATGGTGTAACGAATTTTGTTAGTGTGTTAGGTCTTATACTCAATGAGTATTTGAGTTTGTGGTTTACATTTAATTATGTTTAATGGACCGTTACAAATGGACCACATGAATGCATTTAAATGGACTGTTACAAAATAAGTCTATTACGAAATGAAGTGCATGAAGACACTTTAATTTTCAGTTAGGAGGCTTTAAATGGCCTGTTTTTAAAGGCTTTTAATGTTGGCTGTATGCATGAACTTTCCCAAAGAAGTAATCTTTTTTACTTAAAATTTTAAGACTTCTAAAAATAGAATGGGCTAAATGCTTTATAAAGTAGTAGAGATAGAGATAGTATAGATATATGATGGATGCGGTTACACATTTGTAATAATCATTATTGATAGTAATGATTATTAACGGTTACGTGTTTTTAATAATAATTATTGGTGGTGGTTATAATGATAAATTAAATAGGTTGTTACAATGTTAATATTGATGACTATCAAAAAACAATATTTCTTAATAAAGAAATGTTTTTTGTTCTTAATTTTTTAAGACTTCCATTTTGGAAATGTCCTAAATGCATTATATAGTAGTATATATATTATAAGGAATATATATACACAATTATTTTAATATGAGTCCAAGTAACAATGAAATCCTGGAGGTAATGATATAACAGGTGCATGGGTTATGTATTATATGTAACAGGTGCATTGCGGAACCAAAAAAGAAAAGTTAAAAAGAATTCACGACAAAGAAATGGAAAAACTAAAATTGTATGGATTCACAAACACTAAATCGAGAGAAATAAAAAAAAGACACATCAAAGGAGTTGTGATAGTTCAAGATGAAAAGTATCAAATAACCGCGGCGTGCAATTGACTTTTCAAATATTCCCAAGAGTGATCAAACTTCCTACTTTCTAGATGGCTCAAGTGTAGTGAAAATAATAATTAAATGGTCATTCTTTATTTTAGGTCATTATGTACGCTTGAAGGATCATGCTACCTTAACCTTTAAGACATACATAAGAGACTGAGCTTTATTTCAATATTTCTGTTTGAGACAATAAAAAGGTGCCTTCCTTTGTTTGTGGAATTGAAATAACAGGCATGGGATAGAAATGAGCATACAGTATGTTACTTTCTTAATCCAAAACCAATATGTGTATTTCAAGTCCTACTTGTATGTTGTCAAGTTGAGCCATTTTTGTGAATCTTTGAAGAACTCGAGTCAATATTGAAGCTAAAACCTAAAAGTCAGGGTATCCTCATATAGTCATATCGCACCCTTACACATGCCATAAAGAGAGTAGCAAATAGTTGGTAAAAAAAATTCTTACATCTTTTTCCAAACTCATTGGAAATGCCAGAACCCTTTCTAGAGGCGTTACTTTAATCTTGCTCCCACTTTCCGCTTCAGCAATAGTCGCAGCTCGTTGGACTACTTCTGCATTTCAGAAAACGTATCTTCATTAATTAAACAACACACATACATCCATCCTCTGAAAGCATTGCACATAGGCACATAACAGTAATAATTCAATGCGTAACATATCAAATCAAAGAGAACAACATTTGTAGAGGAATACTTACAAAATATTGTTGCTCTACTCATGTACCTCTTTATATATAAGGAAACATATAACCCACATGTTCTATATTTTTCTAATGGAGATAATCGATATATACTTCATATTATTAATTGAGTTAACAATATATGAACAATATATATTTCTATACTACATTGAACTTGAGTTAAGTCATACAGATCAGACATTGCACCGGAGGATCAAAGGCTCATTGTGTGTTTAGTATGATGTGCATCCAAATATTTGGGGTCATATTAGTTAAGCAATACTTTTAGTCGCATATAGGATCATCCATTCAGTGGTTCGTTCCATTTAATATATAACCTACTTACAAAAAAGAATAAAAAATGCTTTCGAGTATAATCCTTTGTTAACTTATCACTTTAAACTAATCATGTAATGCATATTTAATTCGGCACCTCCTATTGAAAAAGTCTATCACTCATAATGCACTATAGCGCTGGTAACAGAGAGTGCCAAAGCGTCTACGTGTCACAAATCCCATATTGCAATCTTAATTATATTATGAATACAAGAATACGACTCATATCTAGTTCAGAATGTAAACATTAAAGTATCTCTACAAATTTATATTATGTAGCAATGGGCTAGAGTCAATCACCCTGATTAATAACGAACCATGTGAATAACGTCCTCTATCCCTAAGAATATTCTATTTACCTATTTTATGTGTTTTGCCTACTACTTGTAGCACATTGAGTGATAAAAGTTTATTTGAAAAGAAAGACGTACCATCAGCCTACAATACATGAGAATATATCTATACAAATAGAAAACTTGTATAGACATGGGGTGGGAGAGGTTTTGGCAATTGGTTATTGATAGAAGATGACCAAGTTTATTGCTTTTTCAAGTCGCAAATAGTCCTGCCTACTAAGGATTAGGATATATGCTTATCCATTAATCAAATATCGAATGATTATTGTGGTCGTTTTCATATGAAGCCTTAAATATTCTTAATTTTCCAAACACTCATACAACTAATCATCACAACTTCAAACAGCTGATCATGATTATCATGTGTAACTATTCAAAACGCAATGCAAAACATCAACTATTCTATAACTACATCCTCTAATCAGATACCTAAACACGATCCTCTATTATGGAATACTTGAATCATCTTCAGTTGAAACATAAGAGTGAACAAATTAACCTTATTACATAACATGTAGATAGTAACTGATAGCACATCGTAACACTTGTAGACGATTGTTTGCTTAAACTTAAGTAACACAAAATAAACATCTTTAGGGCTGAGTTGTGTCGGTGTTGGTAGACAGTAACTGGTACTCGCATTATGACACTTGTAGATGATTGTTTACCTAAATTTAACGAAGGGATGATGAACACCTCTAGTCTACACTCGACAGGGATATATTTAGCAATATATGTATCAAACTTATAAAAAACTGCATAAGGCGGCCTTAGACACTGTAGTTAAAAAGTAGTTTCCAATTATTGTGTTTTCAGTACGCAACTAATTAGTTCTAGTGTTTGGATACAATGAAACTGAATATGGATATCTAAATTAAATAAGCAGAACTTTCCAAACACTTAAACAACTAATACTCGCACTATGTTGTTGACGATCATATGCTTGTGTCAGATGAACACCTCTAGTCTATACTCGAAATGAATATATATCTATCTACCTTTTAGACATATAAAAAACCGAATAAAACTGGTCTTGGAAGTGTATAACGTTTTCAATACACAACTAATCAGTACCTGTATACCAAAAAGGTTATATGAGACATGGTTTTAAGGTGTGCTTACTGTTAGTAGCAAAAAGACTATTTTTAAATTGTTTTGTGGAATCCCGTAAGCCAAAACAACCTGTTAACACTGAAGAATTCTAGTAATCTTATGATCAAACCAAGAACAATAGTGAGATGTGGGTTGTGATGTTAGAGAGAGATTGGATGGAAAATGGATGAATTGTATAAAATGGAATATGGAAAAATGGAACAACCAACCCTCTCCAAGGCTAGGAGAGGGTTTATATAGTACCTATTGTGGCCGGCCATGGGCTAGGATGGGCCTCCCATGGGCCTTGGGCCGGACTAGATTACTAATCTAATCATTATACTAACTACGAGCTAAGACCTGTTACAACTTGGAAGTGACCGACACTTTTTGTGTTTCCAACAATCTCCCCCTAAGGGAGGTCACTCCAATTTACAAAACTTTAAACCTAGCATACTATGCTTTATCTTTAGTCTTTAGCTCGTACTCTTGACTTTCTCTGGTGAATATGTTGTAGTGATCATTGATTTCTGGATAGAGCTTGTTCCTTGAACTTGTATTTGACATTGTGATCTTGAGCATCTTGAGATCATCAACCAAGCATAATCTCTTTGCCATCTTGAAACTTTGCCATCTTGTGAACTTGCGACTTCTGGACCGACATGCTCATACCACTCTTGATTTGATGACTTGGAAAGCTTTAATGTTGCATCTTTCTTGAAGTTCTTTAACTTTAACACTTCGACACTTCGAGAAAGACGTGCAGTATCAGAGTAGCGGAAGTCTTGAAACATGTACTTGAGCTTTCATGATGTCTTTATGTTTGTCGGTAGGGTATGAGCATGTGGCTATGGATCTTTGTGAGACAGCTGGAACTTAGCTTACATGATGTCTTTATTGATTTGTCGGTCGGGTAGAGCAATGGCTATAAGATCAAGTGAGTCTGCTATAATCAGGTTACCTCCAACTCTACTTTAAGTATGCCTGCATTAAAACAGTTTACCATAAAGCGGGGGGGACCGAATATGGCTTTTTGTCATACGCCCGGGTTTAAGGTTGGAGTAACCTTTAAATCCCCATGAGGATCGACATGTGATCCATAGATTCAATTTAAATAAGAATCTTCTTGACAGGATTTCCAGCTGTAGTATTTGAATCTTTCTAACACATAAGTAATTAGATTTCATCGTACTCCTACATGTTCTCATTAATCAAGAACGTCTCAAAGCAACAACACGATAAGAGTAAACCTGTGATTTACTATCTCACCGATTGATTATAGAAAAATCAATTTTGAAAATCATCAACATGACACGTTGGCTTAAATGTTTTAGAGTACACATCGAGAGTGTTTAATCATTTCAAAAATTGCATCCATCAATTCGTCAATACCAATACCTGGAACAAGTTTTATTCTTATAGAATCGCAACATCAGTTCTCCAGTTTGTCCACATAGTTTGATTCATAAAGAATCGCACAACAACTAAAGTTACCTACCATAAGACTTGTTTGATGTTGTCTCAAGCTAGAATCCATCTTCATTGTGAATGAATTCACTCTGTTTCTGGCAAAAACACAAGGATCTTGCGTAGGACTCTAAATGATAATTACTTGATATTCACACTGTGTGAGATCACAAGCTAAATCGATGACAAGTATCTCCAATTAGAGATTAAATGATGATCTCTTTTGGCTCTAGACACAATTGTTCTCTTTAATTTTAGTTATCGGAAGTGCTAGAGCTGAGTGCCACCTTTTCAATATCACTAAACTCGAGTGAGAAAGTCCATAGAAATGAGTGTATCCTCCGTGAGTTTTTAAAACAAAGTCTATTCCGACTTTGAGTGCGGGGAGTGGTTTGTGCATAGCGTCGAGTCACTTGGTCCAGACTGTCTTCAATGTCAGACTACACCTAGTGTTTCTGACAGAATATGTATTGACCCCGGTATTCTGTTCTGCCTAAGAGACATGGAGGGCTTCTTTTATTTCACCCTTTATCCTTACATTCCTTTTTCATTCCTTCAACCCCTTCAAGCTTACCGAACTTCATAACTAAACACCTTTGTTGGGTTGTTTACAGTGTTTAGCTCCATCACAGTCGAGGCATTAATTCCCTATTATCACTTTTTCTCCTTTTGCAATCATACCTAAAGACTTCTACAACTAGCTAGTGGATATCCCTGTGTAGATCCCGTATCCGTTTCTGGCATGATCATGTGATCTGAATACCTAAGCCTAACCGGCTGCTTATAACTTCATAAATTTAAGAACAGGTCGTCTTTTTAGGTATTTCATCAACGACCTTCCAAAAACATTGAAATTTCAATCAAAAGTGTTTTGATATAAATAGTCAAAAGATTTTACACTTTGAGAGTTTTTCATCATCACTAAAAGCTCCCCCTTTAACAAGAGCATCATAATCGTAGAACATGCTAGTGAGAGTGCATGAGTCCATTTATTTGATCACTTCTGTCAATCTACATAATCCAGGTTAATCACATTTCTCCCCTTATCCAACAAAGTAAACCCTTGATATTTTGGATATCAATTGATTAACCGTTCGGGGACAAAATGATTATAATCCTAGCAGAATGGAACATATTATTGCTCCCACCACAACGTTTGAGGGTTTATAAAGCAAATGCTGAGTATAATAATTTGAAAAGATTTTGAATTTACTAAGAAATTCTTGAAATTTTTTGTACTCGAGCACTCCTTATCATCACCATTAAGTCTACACTATATATACACAAGATTATTTATAAACAGGTTTGACCAGAATGATAAGAACATCATAGATAGATCAAATGGTTCTTTTGACGCATGCATAGGTCTCCTTCGTACAATCTCCCACCAACGAAATTTCTAAGCTCTCTCATTAACCTTCTTTCTTTCAAGAGTTGTCAATCTGATCTTTCACTGTTCAAGCACTCTTCGTCGCAATGCATCAACTTTTCTTTCCAAGTTTATTAAAGTCATTTGCATAAACTTCGAGGATAGACAGATTCATATACATATGTAACTGATCTTGTGAGGTTGGTGTTCGGTGTTTGAAGTTGTCTTAGCTTCCCCCTAAACTAGCAATCCTTTCTTGAGTAGATTCAGAACTTTCTTGCAAGCCGCATCAAGCAGTCTTGATGTATAAAGACCCAGATATCCGAAGTGCACAAT
>BQNB010048117.1:30000-42729 GCA_026074375.1 Tanacetum coccineum
AATTCACGCAAATAGTCTGAATAACTAAACACATTCATAATCAGTTCTGATGCGACAAACAGTTTCCTTAAGCCGTACTATGGATCATCTTCAAAAAGTGATAATAAAACTGGAGCCATCATCTTTTGAATCGCAAAATACACTTTACCCATGTAAATCGAGAGTAGTCTTCCGACAAATAACAGGATGTTACTTCTTTCCATGACACGTCGCGACACGCATATGCCCACCACAGAATCCATATATCAACAGATAGTGTTTTTCTTGATTTGTGTCCTCGATTGGATTGTGGGTTTCTTGAACTTTTGCCTAATGCACATGCAGAACATAAGTGATCCTTTTCAAACTTGAGCTTAGGGAGACCTCGACAAGTCCCAATTTCTTGCAAGATGAATTAATAGCACAAAATGTTCAAGTGAGAAAACGACGATGCATAACCAGGACTATGGTTTTAGATTCCTTTGACAATAACAAATGGGAGAGGATTCCATCATATACCCAAGAAGAGTGTATAAGAATTATCCCCCTTCGAATCCCGTCAGTAAATCAACACCTTCTAGATTGCGAATGAAGCATGTGTGTTGACGAAAAAGCTACTTCGAGTATGGAATCGCAAGAATTGTCCACAGAAATAGATATGCCAAGACCTTCAACGTAATAAACCCTTGAAGATAGTAACATTCCCAATCTGCATAGTACACTCCATAACCCCATTAACTTTGCAACTTGAATCTTTCCCCCGAATTGACTGTACCCCAAGAATATTTACTGATGAAATTGGGTGAGATAGAGCGATCTCCGATCATGTGGCTTCGAGCACCGAGATAAAAATACCAGAGACGATTTAACACCTTCAATCATTAAGAGAATAGAATGGAATATTGGTTTTTGTGGATCCCCAGGATTTACTGGTTCGCTTTTTGTTAGCAGAGCATAGGTTTTATAACCTTAGTTTTATTTGCTAACGGTCTCAGTATTCTTATTCCTTCCTATGTTCCTTGAGTATACCAATTTAACCACAGTTTTTGGTGATTCAGAGATCTAGAACTATTGGTTTCCTAGGAAGGCACATCATTAGTAGTGGTAATACCTAGTTAAAAGGGCACGCATTTCCTATAAATGAGTGAAGGTACCGACCCGGTAGGTCCTACCAAAAGATATCGCATCTATTAAACACATTTCCTGTTGTTTCAAATCTCTTTCTTAGATTTTTCTCGTCTAAGATTAAGCACGAATATTCACAACATTACAAAAGAATTAGACACACACAAATTAATCAAAACATTCAATCATCACGTTCATACAACATAACCAAATTATCATGTTTCTTTTAATTCCTCACAGACCAATCATTAACATTAACAGTGCCATTCCTTTATTCAAACAGAATTTAACGTTCCCAGGTGAGCGTCTACTTCATTCTTTCGAAGTACTACTGGTGTTTACAGAATCCTAATCATTCTGTATTGCCATGAAGGCTGTGATCTGCAATCACTAAGAAAGTCTTACTCCAGTAGAAATCAACACACGCTTGATAGAAACTCTTTTGCAGCCGATTCTGTTTTGTATTATTCTGTGGATGTGAGTGATTCTGGACAAACCTAGACTTTCTATATCCTTTTTCCTCGGAGTGACCTCAACTAATTGAGGACCAAAATAGAGTATGCTAAGGGAAAGATCTACTTATAGTGTAACGCAAATCCTGAATGACTATGGTATACCTAAAGGCAGACTCTAAAATAAAATCTTTAGGATCATTCGCTTTTACATGTTCGACTATATCCTAAGGACTAAGCTTCTTCCTGGTATGCTTAATATACCTGTAGGAGTGAGCAGTCCTTTTAGGTCACAACCTTGGGCGTAGATTGGTTGCCATATTACTTTAGACACTTTTGGATCGAACAGAGTGGGTCTTAGTAAGCACTCCTTATCTACGCTTTTCCTTTAAGTTTCTTAACTCATTTTTTAGGCTGCTATGACCAAAAACTTGTTCCTGAGTTTTGGCATTTAATCAGAAAAATTACCCCATACTTTAAACTGACTTGTTTAATAACGCATCACATTGTGTCTTTTGATTGAACACGTTTTGTTTTAATTCGATTCATAAATTTTGTTTATCAGTTCTGTTTCAAATGCTCATTCCTCATTAACAAGTTTTGTCACTCTATGTCCCAATTCAATGTTAAAGTCACAATTTCATCCATGTCCATTTTGACTGTACAATCATCCACATTCCATTTAAGGACATAATATGCTTACTTAACTTGACAAAGAACTGTGTCTTTTTGCTTAAACTTGATCTCATCAATTCACTTAATTCAAACAACCTTGAGTAAGACTTGTAGCAGATTATATAAAACACTGTTTCTAGTTGAAAAAATTAATGAATTAAGTTTTATAATCAGCTTCCAAAGTGGATGCAATGTTTTCAAGAGCGTAAAACTCTTACAAAGTTTAATCGTAAAGTTTCTTTATCAATAAAAACCTTTTATTGAGAAGCTTCATTCTAGAGTTCGATACACTTTGACATTTATTCACAGTTTCAACATCCTAATTCACATACAAATCACCAACATTTTACAATTCCTTATCCAATGCTTGTGCCAAAGTCGTTCATTTTCACGTTCAAAACTTGATTTATTTAACATTGAAAGTTTTGGACTCCAAGCGAAGGTTGTTTCGAGCAAGCCTATTCCATTTGAATAAAAGACTTTTTTGGACATCGCAAGTTCTTCAACCAAGTATTGATTGGAAGTTATTGCGAAAATGTCTTTTAAATTCTTTTATCAACGTAATGATTTATCTCGAAACAACCTTTTATGTTCAAACCCCACGTGCCCTCATGATATGCTGGGCAGTGTTCTTTCTTTACAACACAGATCAAAGTCAGTAAGATAGTCGTTTAAGCTTTTTCAAGCTATTATTCACCATACTTACTTTAGAAGTTTCTTTTGGGAACCTCAGCATTGACGGTTATGGAAACTGTGATTGTCTAAAGCTGGGAACCGAAGATCGCTTTCCAATAGAGCATGTTCCACTATATAATCAGACATTGTCTAACAATCGTTTGTAAGTAAACGTTATTAAGAATAGCATAATAATCGTTAGTGTCACATAAAGTTTTACAATCAATGGATCTTGTTAAAATCAAAAGCTATTTTGAACGACTCTCTTCACAATTCAATACAGTCTCATCAGAATCAGAAATCACAATTAGTATCCATTTAAGAATGGCAACCACGTCATACACTTTGGCTTTGGACTACCCCCAGCTTTCTTCAGATAGAAAGGTTTTCAAAACCGATAGCTTGTTTCGTAGAATTATCATAACAAAATTTTGGATTTAGTCATCATCTTAACATTTTGCGCAGATGACCTCTATTGAAAATGAATATACCAAGTTGCTTACTATCTTAACTAAAGCAATTTCTCTATCAATATTACTAGTTTTCTTCCATTTTTAAATCATTTTTGAGATCAAAACTGTTTTTTCATTAAGAATCCTTTTCATGCACTTGTTACAATAAAGAGTTTCCTTAAGACGTACAATCTCAGCATACAGTTCATTTGATCCTGAAAAAATGTTTTTCAACATTTTTTCAATATCTTTCAAATCTTTAACCTCTTCTTTATATCTGTCAAGCTTCGGTAGTCAAGCTTTATTTAAAATTTGGAGCAATGCGTCACTTGGGTAATTTTAATTGTTCAGAACAATAATAATATCAGACAATCATTGTTAGAGCAGATTTAAAGAGTTAGAATACTGGACATTTACCTGTTTGTATTCACACCAGATACAGATAATAATCGAAGATATTGCTATCACTGTTATTTCATTTAATCTGTTGCGACTCACATATCATTAGACTTTCAGAAGACCGTCATTACTGCTCACTTTGATTGAATAAAATCATCGTTCAGATTAATCTTAGAATAGTGAACACTCAGTGAGTGTCATCTAGCCATTCTTTGGAGAGATTTGCCATGAGAGCAATCTTGGCTTGAGTTAATAGTTCATCACAATCAGAGTCATAGGCATCCAGATCTCGGCTTATAACAGCATTGAGTGGGTGAAACATTCAGAGATGTCTGAAAATGTCAAGTAAGTCTGGATCTGCCAAAAATGCTATTAACACCTCTGTAAAGCCTATGAACCACTTGCTTGAGCTTTGAACCCAACAACACTTTATCATTGAACCATGTTTCTCCCATTTTCCTCTTAGCTAGTAACACTGCTTGTCAATAATGACCCCTCCCCTTTGCAGTTGCTTAACAATGACAAGTCCCGTTGTTTCCCCGTGTTGCTTCCACTTGCACCAGGTGTGTATTTTCTCGGTTGTTCCAAGCATCATAAGTGGTATTGGTCTCCCCTGAACAATTTGCAGCATTACTATTTCTCATCATATATGGTATGCTGTTATACGAGGTTAGACGAAGTTTCATAGCTATTCGGTTGGTAGTAAAGATGAAGAAACCGAGATGTGACAGACGAGCACGTTAAGAACGACATCAAGTGATTGATCGCATCAATTTGGATCAACCCCTTTCTGGAAAACTGGAACATCTAGACCGAAGGTCTGGTTGGAAAATTCGGTGTGGCTGTACCAGAACTTGAGAGCAAATTCCACATAGTGGTTATTTGATGGTTGTGAAGAAAAAACTTGTGTGTGAACGTGTATAGGTATTTCTGCATTTGAATGGATAAGTATTTAAAGAGTGTTGATTGATTGGTTAATGATTGTTATCTAATAATTGTGGAACAAAAACAAAAACCCCTTTAAAGACTGATATGAGAGTCAAACATGAAGTCGAGATAGAGACTTTTGGTGAAGTGTGTAGATAAGATTGATTAAGCTGGCTGAGTTAATTGGTTGAGATGCAACTAAAGCAAGTAGGAACGATAGTTGCGTTCATGCATCAAACGAACTTCATTGCATGTCCTTTCAGTTGTTGCATGTAAGCATGAAGTTGAATCACATTGTATTGTGCATGTCTTTGACCATTTAAAACATTAGTAAACAAATTTTGCTCCATTCATCAGAAGAGTGTGTAAGAAACGTTGGTGTTACTTGAAACTAGCTCCAATGCATCTTGCTAGATCTCAATATCATTGAGTAACATAGTGAACTCAAGTAATACACAGTACGTCTCTCCTTTCTTGTAGGTGAAACTATTGAATCATCATATCAGCCTGCAACTCTCGTTTCTTGTTTGTTAACGAACGTTCCTTGCATTAGCATTATAACCTTCTCCCAAGACATTTTGCAACACGAAGTTGAAATCACAATGAGCATAGATTTTAGTTCTCTGAAAGGCCTTGAGAACTGATGTTTTATATTGCTTTGATTAGTCCAATATCACTTTATGAATGGCTTCAGCGGGAGTCCTTTCGACATATTGCCCTTAAGCATTGATAACTCCCATCCTCAGCTCATTGAAAGGCACCAAATCAAGTGGTACCTTTTTCAACAGGAGCAAGAATCATTTCTCCCATAGCGCAGTCTAATTCATCATATAACAGTTCCATCTTCTTTTCCATGAAATATACAAGTTTATTTTTCAAGCATCGATGGTTTTTAGCTCCCTCCCAGAAAGAAGTTACTTATTCGGCAGAGACGTTAACTGTGGTATCAAAAAGATTACAAATTGCTCGATTCTGATGGTAGAAAGAAATTGTGTTTGTGTATGTGTTGTTTGAGTCTTGAAATAATTATGAAACTACACAGGATTTACAATTCTTGGACAAAACCGGGAAAACAAGAAATTGTTTCACGGGATTTTACTACAAGTCAAAGAAATAACCGTATAATTTAAAGTTTGAGTAATTTGATCAGTTGAGTTTAAATTAACTTGAGATAATCACGTTAGTTTCTAACTTGAAAACAATCAATTCGGTTTACCCTAAATATTACTCTATTCGGCAATCGCTTCCCAAAAGAAAAAATTTTCGTTCGCGAATACATATTCAAACTAGGTCAGATCTAGTTCGGATCTAACGAAAAACAAAGGTTGTTAATCGGATGTAGAAATAACAGTTCTGACTAAACATATCTTGTTCGGGCCTACATATTCAACTAGAGGGATGCTCCTGTTCTGATCAACTAGAGTATCTTGTTTCTGATTCCAAAAAATCTTGTGCGGATGAATATAAAAAAAAAGAAACTCTTTTCGTCATTCAACAAAAAGCTTTGTTTTCGGTTACCACTTAAGAAATTTTATAAATCCACTCGTTCTGTTCCCACTAAAGAAAGCTTGTTCGTTCTAACTAGTGACCACATCGTTCGGATTTCCCAATAAGAAATCTTGTTCTGAATTTTTCTAACAGTTTACCACATCGTCATCGGATTCCAACTAGAAAACTCTCGTTTCGATTTCTAAAACGCAAGAAAACACTCGTTCGGTTGACACTGATGAAGCTTGTTCGGTTCAACCTATACAACTACTCGTTCGAATTTATCTCGTTCGAATGTTGAACTAGGTTCGTTCTCTGTTGTCGGGTAAACTAAAGTTCTGATCTAACTATTACGAAACCCAAAGTTTCAAAACTCAAAAAAACACATTTTAAATGGTTTTATTGAAAGGAAATCTGTACAACTAGTGTAACTAACCCTAAATGAATAATAAAAATGAAAACCTTAAGTTTATTAACCAAAAAATTTTGAATCACTATTTTGCTCTTTGTAAACGGTTTTTGAACCAGAAACAAAACAAACATTAAAAAACTAACAACACATCATCTCCATGGCTCATGATAAACCAATTGAAAATTTCTATAACTTATGATCAAACCAAGAAACAAGAGTGTATATTGGGTTTTTTTGTGATTTAGAGATAGAACAGAGATCTGGAACATGGATGAAGTGTATCATGATGGAAATTGTTACAAATGAAACAACAACCCTCTCCAAGCCTTGAGATGGATTATATATCTCCCTATAGTGGCCCATGCCCATAGGTTCGAAAGTCTTTCTCCAAGTGAACTTGGGCCGGACCTATATTAAGTAAACTAATGTTTACAGCACATGACTACGAGCAAAGCTTAATAAAACTTGGAAGGTAAGTGACCCGACACTTTTCGTGTCCTCCAACACAAGTTACAAGATTAATTATACTCATCTCATGAATAACTATTAAAAAATTATTTTTCTTACAGCGCATCTTCAATGGAACATGTTTTCACAGTGCTCAGTTTAATTTACTTTCTTACAACACCCGGTCACTAACATAGGTTTTTCGTTTTATGTTTACCAATTCAGAGACTACATTATGCAAGATCTGCACATAGAGAGTAAAACAGAACCAGCGGAAAGCACTCTTCTAAGAAGAGTGCATAACTTTTCTAGAATTTTGTTAGGAATCCGGGGTTAATATCTGTATATGTATGGTAAAGAGGATGAAAAGAGTGGCAGTGAAGATAATCACAATGAAGACGATCGTGTTACAGGAGTGAAGAAGATTGAATGAAAATGAAAATAAAACTAATGGGAATGATCCCAGTGTGACAGAGGAGAATAGGAAAAGAGATGATTTGAGTGCAAGGAGGAAGTTCAAAAGTAAATTTAACACCAAATGAGTTAGCACAGACCGAGTCCAGCGTCAAGCCAAAGTGAACTAAAACACAAAATTGACGAAAATTCAACAGTCAACTCAGCGCAAAACGAGTCAAAACATAGCGAAGACCAACAAGGAACTGAAAACACACATCATCAACAAACATTAAACAGCAAATACTGAGTCAAACTCCAACTAGAGACCGAGTCCAAGAACAACTGAAATTCCGTGCATCATAAATGAAAAAAGTACAAATGAAAGACGTCTCGTCAGATCCCTACCAAAAAACTAACCACCCGCTGTCGATGATCTTGAGAAAAAACCCGCAAACAGCAGAAAAAAAGACACCCCGGGTACAAATCTCTCCTCTTAGTTTCTTCAATAAATGATGCAAAGTTTTTCAATAATTATACTTGAAGATTACCATCAAATTGTACAACCTCAAGTATAAGAAGAGGAAAAAAGTCCTATTAGTGGGTTTCACCGCGTTAATGATAAAGGAAGGAAGATAGGATTCAGGAAACATAACCATGTAAGTAATTATAAAGCCGGTAGTTGTATCAGCTTTTATAAATATAAAGCTGCAAGTTATTCGTGCAATTTGATGCCTACTTTTTTCTGCTAGAAAAACATATGCGGGCGTAATCGCAAGCCCTCCCTAACAAAGCCTTTAAGTTTTTACGAGGCAAACCTGGGCCCTAGGTCTATAAGCATAATCTTATCATGTTTGTGTTACATATTTTTTTACAGCAAAGTGACAACAAACCATACCATTTATGTAGTATTGCCCATAGAGACCAACAGACGAGGCTGCTACCAATTCGTTAAACAGAAACATTAGCACAAAGGCGCTTTTAGGCGCCGGCCTTAAAAAAAATACACCAAAAATTTATGTCCCCTAATGTCTTTCACATTGAAATCAATGACGTCTATCTGATTCTATCAAGGTGAAATGAAAAAACACGTAATGTGAATATTAGATTTTTGAGAAAATCTTTTTATTAATTTCTAGGCTTTAAAAATAGTATGCTATCTTATACCACTTCCCTTATTTCTGTTGAATCTGTGGAAAGTAATCCATGATGTATCCAAGCACATATTATAACCTAATTGTTAAAAAAAGAAAGCTAATTGACGAATCTGAAACGATAAAATTGGCTTATAAATATCCTAAAGTAATTCGTTTCATATAATACTAATTTTCTTTCGTTGATATTTTTGCATGAAAGACATTTTTAATGTATGAATCCTTAACTTTTTTTGCTTTCACAATGTAGGGGCGTTTTGTGGAATAAATATCAGCTAACTCACAAGTCCGATGTAAGTGCAACACACATGGACAAGATGCTAGAACCTTAAGTTTTGTTCAAATTTAGGAGAGCATGTCCAAGTTAATATAGTATCAGCATTCTCAATTGAAAAGAACGTGCAAGAATTGTTGAATGTGCCTCCCGTGTATATTAAGTGTTGGTTACTTCAGCAGTTGTTAGCATGTTTCGGTTACGTAAAAGCCGCTCTCTCGCAGCGGAGCTCTGCTGAAAACCATAGTTTATTCAATTCCAGAAATAAGTTAATTTTTTCAACAAAACTTTGACAGTACAAATTAATTATGTAAGTGCTTCATAATTTTTGAAATCTCTCGGTGTCAATATTTTTTCGGAGGGGCGTTAACCAAGAGAGTCAAAAACCTCTAGTGCACACAAAATATCAGTTGGTACGTCTGCGTGGCCGAGTGATAATTGCCAAAGCTAGTACTTAGTGAGTGCGGACATATGATTTGATACCCAAAGCACCTAACTCAAGTATCCCGTTCGATGTACATCAAATCTTTAAAAAAAATTCGAAACTAGCCATCCTGTATTCGATAAAACAGTTTTTTGAATTTGGTTGATCCTTGCATGGTCCTTTTTCTTCAGGCTCACAAACAAATAGGCAAATACTAAGCCAAAACATTTTCGTAGTTACGGAAATCCAAATGAAATTCTGATTTATTCTTCGTTTTCAAACTTGGCTCAATTCTTTCTTGAAAATCGCATACGCATAACAAAGCGCTAACTAGGAAAAATAAAAATACGTTTTCAGTAAACAACAAGATTAGATTTAATATACCGTTACATTAAAAGTGCAACTGTAATAAATATAATTGCATTGAAGAATTTTTGTTTATACGGTATATGAAATCAATTGAAGAACTAGTTTAAATAGTCCGGTATATGTGCACTAAGCTTGGACATTATATTTTAAATAAATAATATATAATATAATATATATAAAAACAATATATACAATATAAATATATATATAAATTTTTTATATTTTATTTTTTATAAATTATGTTAGTAGAGTAAATCGAAAATCCAATGACTAGGAAAAGATTTATTAAATCATTATATATACGTAGTAAGATAATTATTAATTTTTTTTCTTTTGATAACCTGTTTTTTTCCGGACTCGATAATTGTAGCCAACTGATCCCCAGCGAAACTCCATATTAAGTAGCTCGGAGACGGCTCAAATGAACCTCCAGAGCAACAAGGGGTTTTTCTAATTTTCTCCTCGTTATATTCAAAAAAATTGACTTCCAATTTGGAAAACATGTCAATGAAATAATACTTTTTCAGAAATTCAATTGTTAGAAATTTTATTAACGTATTAAACCAAATAGAAGAAGAAATAATATTCTACCAAACCCCATCAATGAAAAGACTAGAAAACCAATTTCTTTTATGTGGCAAAGTTTTTTGTATCGAGTCTAATCAGGGGCGGAGCCAGGATTTTATCTTAGGGGGGCTCGGATTTTATGATATAGTAGTAACGTTTTAGTGTTTTATTTATCGAACCAATGACCGAACCAATAAATCTGTTTGACCCTCAAAAGTCAGATAACATCATACAGTGTATCTAAGATATCATAATAGTGAAATCTGAGATACACTATACGATGTTATCCAAACAACCTTAAAAGGCCATGCCAACCTCTTGAAAAGGGAGGGCTTTATCTGGTTAGAGTATGTGTGGCGGTGGACTTAAACCCCGTGGATTAGTCGACCAAAAAAAGTCAAAGACCATGGTTACCAAAAAAAGATTCCATAATAGTGTATGAACACAGCGGATTGGGATCGCGTTTGGGCTTTAGCTTGGGTTATTAATTTTTTTTAGAATGAGCTTTAACATATTTTTATGTATTCCGTTAAATATTGATTTAACCTGTCTTAGCTATTTTTCAAGTATATACATAGCAAGTCGTTATTCAGTGAATCAAAAATAATATCAAATAACCGTAAAAGACATAATACACAAACACTCCGCTGCGTAGCGCGGTTCACAAACCTCGTTACTAAAGCACTTATAAGGCTTTCACCGGAAATGAAAATTTATTACCTTAAATTCTACCTTTGGTTTGACGGTTGGTCTTCTTTGCCATAATTAGGGTTTCGTTTCTGGTCGTTTTCTACAAATTCATTTTTTCAACTTTTCATTGTATCATGGGTTTCTTTAGAACAAAAGAAGATGGTGTGGCTAAGATCTCCACTTCAATATATGTGTCGAATTTTCCTGAGGTGTTCTCCGTCAAAGATTTGTTTCATGCTTGCAAGAAATATGGACACATTATTGACTCGTTTATTCCATTTAAGAAATCGAAAGATGGGAAAAGATTCGGTTTTGTTCGATTCATTAATGTGTTTAACATGGAACGATTGGTAAGTAATCTTTGCACTATTTGGGTTGGTCGATCAAAGTTCCATGCAAACGTTGCCAGATTTCATAGAACTCCTTTGAAGATTAATAAAGCCCGTTAACGAAATGGGTCGAGTAATGCAGGTAAATCTTATGCCCATGTGCTGAAAACACATAATTCATTTGAAGCATTGGACTGTGAATCTGCGCCTTCAATTGTTTTGGATGATGATTGTCTTAATTCAAGAGATCTCTCTAAGACCTTGCTGGGTAGGGTTAAAGAGTTTGCATCTTTGTCGAATCTTAAGGTAGTCCTAAAGAATGAAGGTTTTGACGAGATCAAACTTCAATATATGGGAGAACTATGGGTTTTGTTGGAATTTCCTTCGTCTAAAATTAAGGAATTATTTCAGGAAAATAGGGGGGTTGGATCGTGGTTCTCGGTTTTAAAACAAACTTCTACCGAATTCGTTCCTGAAGGTAGAATTTTATGGGTTGAGATCGAAGGAGTCCCATTTAAACTTTGGTCTAAAAATACCTTTAAAAAGATTGCTAGTAAGTGGGGAGAGATTCTTGACACCGAAGATCAGGAAGAAGATGGTTTTTATACGAAAAGATTATGCATCTATTCAAAACTTGGAAATAATATTTATGAGAACTTTAAAGTTATCTTCCGAGGTAAGGTTTTTGTATTACGCGCTAAAGAAATCCCTGGATGGGTTCCTGAATTCGCTGATGAATTTGATGATGATGATGAATCTGAAGAAGGGTCTAAAGGAGACACTGCAAATAGCCATGGTGCGTTCAACTTTGATGATGCTGACGATGTGGATAAAGTTCCAGAGACTGAACTTGATGATCCTTTAGAACAAAACGAGAATCCATCGGAAGATCCTTTTGGCATCTACTCTATCCTCAACAAAAATAAAGATAATGATGCTAACATACCAGTATCTGATCATAGTATCAAATTCCCACCAGGTTTTACTCCTAATGGGGTTTCCATGCAAGAAGATATTGGGAGAAGCGTTAATGATGTTACATCGCCTCGTATCGTGGAGAAAGAACATAATGAACAGGAAAGGATAAATAATTACAACGGTTCTAAAGATGAGATGTCGGGCTCAGTGTGTTCTGGTATCTTTAAAAAACCAGTGGCTCCGCAATCAGGGGGGTCTATCCTTTGTGTGCTGGAGGAACTTGTGAAGGTTGGACAAGCAATGGGATATAATATGAAAGGTTGTGTAAATAATATAAGTGAGATTATTGAATCTCAAGGAGTGTCGGGGGTTAATCGATGAATTGTCTTTCTTTGAACATTCAAGGCCTAGCCCAAAAGGCCAAAAGAGATTGGGTTAAGGAGTTGTGTTTAAAAAATAAAGTGAATTTTTTGGCTCTTCAGGAAACAAAAATGGAGAATATGAACCTGTGGTGTGTCAAGGCTTGTTGGGGAAATTATACTTTTGATTACGCTCATAGTGATTCTGTGGGCAATTCGGG
>BQNB010048118.1:0-14556 GCA_026074375.1 Tanacetum coccineum
CTAATTTGGCTAGGTTTTTAGATGATTCTTTCCATTTAGCGAATCTGGCCAAAGTATTGTCTAGCTTTGTCTGCAACTCCTGTTTTTCTAAGTTTACATTATTATTTGTACTTTCAGAATATTTTAACAAGTTAGTTATATTTTCTAAATCTCTTTTCAAAACCTTAACCTTTTCCTCATAAGCTAACTGATTACTTTGGTACCATGCCTTTTGTTGTTCTCATCAAATTCCTTTTTAAGTTCAGCATATTTATCATGACAACCAAAAGGACAAGTTTGTACCTGAGAAGTGACACCCATGAGAGCAAATTCACCAGCAACCTCATCCTCATCATCACGTCCAGCAATCATGCCATATACTTGAGAAGCATTCTCATCAGCACTCTCCTCATGATCTGACCAGTTCACCATTGAATCAACAGATAGCAAGGCTTTGGGATCAGCTGGCTTATCTTGTTCCAATTCCTTAATCTTGAATGCAGAGTACCTTGCATTGAATTCCACCTGCTTACCAATACACTCCCTAGCAAAATGACCCAATTGAGAACACTTATAGCATCTGCCTTCTTCTTATCAAACCTAGCAGCATCCCTGTTGTTAAAATTCATCTTCCTTCTAGCCTTCTTTTCAAATCTGTTAACTCTAACAGATAACATTGCCATTTGCCATTTGATGTCCAATTCCTCCAAATCCAGTTTTCCAATCTGATCAAAATCTTCATAAATTATCTGCTGATCACTTTCAGCAACAAAGGAATGGAGAACATCTTCCATTACATTACCAGAGTTAAAATGTGAAACATTGGAACCTGGTGATGCAGATATGTATGAAGATGATTGTTTCGAAGTTTCAGCATATGACATCTTGTTATTACCACTAGTTGTGCTAACAAAGGCTGAGTGAGATGGAGCTGCACTGTGATTTGATTTATAGCTTGAGCCTCCTTTGATATCAATCTCAAGAGACTTAAGCTTGTTGTAAAGGTCATCAAAGTTCAGATAGTCTAGACCACCCTTTGCTTTAAGAGTGATAGCTACCTGTGACCAAGAGGAAGGCAAGGCTCTAAGGAATTTGATATTACAATCTTCATTGTCTGGTTTTGCTTGAAGCTGATTGAGTTGACTCAATATTTTCTGAAACCTGTCATATCCCTTATGCAGACCTTCATCTTCAGAGACCCTAAACTCTTGAAATTCCTGCTTCAGCATGGACTTCCTCATCTTCTTGGATTCTTCATTACCTCCAAATCTGGCTTTGACAGCCAACCAGATATCCCTTGCATCATCCAAGTGATGGAAGTCAGCCATGTGATCTTCAGGGAGAGACTGAAGCAATAAGGTCCTTGCTTTGGTCTCTCTCTGAACAGCAATCTGTTCTTCAGCAGAGACAGGAGGAAGAATGATGATGTTTCCCTTTGGATCTCTTCCAACATTCTTTTTGCTGTTCCCATTCAGAACAACATTCCACAAATGGTGATCACTGTTCATGATCCAGTACTCCATCTTCATGGCCCACGTCTCATATTCATCCTTCTTTAAGTAAGGAAATTTTGCATTGTTGTTTGAGACAGTGGTTGTAACAATTTGTTGGACATTTTGTGTTTGAGTTTTTTCAGGATGGTTTTGTGATTCATCTGCTGAGGATGAAGTCATTGTTAAGGCTTTTGAGATGGTTATCTGAAATTGTTTTGGAAAAAGGTTCTTCTTTTACAGAGACTCTCACCAGGCTCTGATACCACTTGTTGGTCCAGTCCTAGACAGATCTTTGAGCCCTTTAGGGTTGGTAGAATACTTATGTAATCACAAGCAAACTACAGGAGAGACTCTAACAATAAACTAAAGTTTATGCGGAATATAAACAATAGAGTTAAAGAAGAATAACTAAATAACAATGATCCTCTATGGATCTATATTACTATTAAGAAAAGTGTTTTCAAGATGTGTACAACCATTGGCCGAATGCTTCTTATATACTAGAGAAACCCTAATTCGCGTAGAGAATACGCGTAGAGAAGATATGCATTATCACTTCCTAATATATCTCATGCATATCCCTTATTCTCAACTAACTACTAAATATACGGGTTGACTATTACTACTGACAGCATGAACTATGCTACCAGCAGGAACCCAATTGTACTAACAGCAGGAACGATATAATAACTCTACCAGCAGGAACTACATACCTGCCAGCAGGAACTATAAATGTTCTACCAGAAGGAATACTAACTATTACAAAATTAATAATTCCTAACAATCCTCCCCTAAACTTGAATTTGACATAGTTAACTTCAAGTTTCTAGATAGATCTTTGCCTTGAGGATTGAGACTTGACTAGGAACAGCAGCAAAACACTTGACCAGCATATGAGCATATGAGCATATATGCTGACTATGAAGACTTGAGACATAGACACCAGCAGACTCTGAAGCTCCACATTCCTTGAACCAGTAGCAACAATAGAACCACCTCAGCAACATGAGTAGGTTTGATGAGCCTTTACCAAGTAGCTACTCACTCTTGGGCTAGCTAGTCCTTTGGTGGAATCATGGCGTCACCCTGGTGAACTAGTAACCAGTCCAACTCTTAGAACGTGAATCAAAGGTGAGTTGAAATACCCTAATGATTTTTGGCAAATCATCACAGCCATCAACGGATTTGATGATGTCTTTACCAAGAGCCGTACCCCCTTGGACTAGCCACTCTTTGTTAGAACAACCTGGTGAGTGAAGACCATATAGTTTTTAGCAAACTATTACAGCTATCAACGGATTTGAGAAAGTCTTTACCATGAGCCGTTTGCTATGGACTAGCCACTTTTCATTCCAAGAATATGGCAAGTGAAAACCATCCAGTTTTGGGTAACCTGGCAACCATCAACGGATTTGATAGGTCTTTACCAAGCAGCCGTTTGCTCTTGGACTAGCCAGTTCTTATGCTTGTTAGGCATGGTGAACTGAAAACCATTTGTTGTGTGGTGATAAGCCAACACCCAAACCCTAAACACTTTGTACACTAACAACAGAAGAAACACTAGACCAAACTCCATTTGTAATGGTGGACCAACTTTTAGTAGAACTGTGATTAAATAAGGTCACAAGGTAGACCAAGCCTGTAAGGTCCTGGGTCCCTAAGAGAAAACTAATTTCATTTTTCGCTGTGCAGATCATCATAAAGAAACATGGTAGATATAGAGGTATATTTAAATGTGGATGCTAGGGCACATGACAGGTAACAAGGATAAATGGAGGATTTTTGAGAATTCATTGGAGGATCTGTTACTTTGGAGGGTAGCAAAAGGCTCATAATACTGGTAAAGGAAACATAGAGTTCGGTAATTTAGATTTTTTGATAGTGTGTTTTTGTAAAAAGAAATAGCGCATTTTAACCTTTCTCAATATTACATTTATGTGTTAAGCATGCACAAGGTTCTTTTTACTAAAACTGAATGTCCTTGTTGTGTCTTATGACTTTAAGATGCCTGATCAAATAGATAATTCTAAGGTCCCTAGACAAAAGGTCCCTAGACATCACAATATGTACAGTTTTGATATGAAGACACCTTCTCTCACAAAAGATTATGCCTGTTTGATTGCAAAAGCCACATGTGATGAATCTAAATTGTGGCACAGGAGGTTAGGTCATATAAATTTTAAAAACTTAAACAAACTTGTGAAGGGAAACCTTGTAAGAGGTCTACCTTCCAAGGTTTTCAGAAATGACCATACATGTGTTGCTTGCCATAAAGGAAAGCAACACAGGGCCTCCTGCAAGGCTAAATTAGAAAGATTAATCACTGAGCCATTACACACCTTGCATATGGATCTTTTTGGACCTACTTCTGTAAAAAGCATTAATCATGCAAGTTATTGCCTTGTGATTACTGATGATTGTACCAGATTTAGTTGGGTATTCTTTTTGGCCTCTAAGGATGAAACAAGTGGCATTCTTCAGAACTTCATTAGGCAGATTGAAAACCAGCTTAATCATAGGGTTAAAATCATTAGATCAGATAATGGCACTGAATTTAAGAATAGAGATATGCTTGAATTCTGTGGAAACAAGGGAATAAAACAAGAGTATAGCAATGCCAGAACTCCACAGCAGAATGGAGTTGCTGAAAGAATGAACAGGACCCTAATTGAGGCTGCTAGAACTATGCTAGCAGACTCACTCTTACCAACTACTTTTTGGGCAGAAGCAGTTAGTACTGCTTGCTATATTTTTAATAGGGTAAGAGTGACTAAACCTCAAAACAAAACTCCTTATGAGCTTTTGTTTGGCCACAAACCAATTATTAGCTACATAAGACCTTTTGGGTGTCATGTTACAATTTTAGATACTCTTAGTGTGCTTGGCAAGTTTGATGGAAAATCTGATGAGGGATTCTTAGTTGGTTACTCTCTAAATAGCAAAGCCTATAGGGTTTATAATTTAGTAACCAAAAGAGTAGAAGTAAATCTGCATGTTAATTTTCTTGAAGATAAACCCAATGTCAAAGGAGTAGGGTATAGATGGATGTTTGATATTGATTATCTTACTGATTCTATGAACTATATTCCTGTATCTTTGGAGAATCAAGCTAACCCACATGCAGGTGCTTCAGAAGTAACTAACAGTGCAGGTACTTCACAAACTCCAAGTTCTAATGCCTCTGAGGAAAAAGATGAGGATGTAGAGCTTATTGTTGTGCCTTCAACTGTGAAGAATACTGAAGAAAAAGCTGAATCAAGGAAATCTTCCACAAATTCAAAGAAAGAGGAGATCTTGACAGAACCTCAACAAGAGAAGAAGGCTTCTTCTACTGACACTTCAGAAGATAATCCTAAGATTCTAGCTTTTAGAAGAGAGTTGGAAGAAATTGCTCTAAAGCATTTAGGGAAAGTATCTGAGCATTTAAGGGAAGTAACTACTGACAAAACTACCAGTACTAACTTAGTTAATTCTGGTAGTGGAATAGATGATGCTCAACCTGTTGATCAAGATGATTCGAATATGCCAGAGCTCACAATCTTTAACAAACCTCAGCAAGGGATTTTTGATGAGGTTTCTTTATGATGATGAGGGTATGTCCATAATTTCAACACTTTACCAACAGAGGTAGCATGTTTGTCCCATTCCTACTCTTGGAACACAAAACATTGCACCACAAAGTCAAATTCTGGGTGATCTAAGTCATCATGAGCAATCTAGAAGCAGAGTACAGCAACATTAGAAGTACATGCCACTTGTTAAGTTAGGGTTCAAAAGCAGCAAAGGTACAATTACAAAGTATCAAACAGCATTGTTGATTGCCTGTTCTTATTCAGGAGGAACTAAAAAAGATCTAAGCTCTACAGTTGACAATTAGGTTGAAGCTATGCAAGAGGAATTGTTACAGTTTAGGCTGCAACAGGTATGGATTCTAGTAGATCTACCTCATGGAGCAAAGGTGATTGGAACAAAATGGGTATACAAAACAAAACGGGATGAAAGAGGAGTAGTTGTTAGAAATAAGGTAAGATTAGTGGCCCAAGGTCACAGACAGGAGGAGGGTATTGACTATGATGAGGTTTTTGCTCCTGTGGCAAGAATAGAAGCTATCAGGTTATTTTTAGCCTTTGCCTCATTTATGGGGTTCATAGTATACCAAATGGATGTCAAAAGTACATTTTTGTATGGCACTATAGATGAAGAGGTGTATGTTTCTCAACCTCCTAGTTTTGTTGATCTTGATCATCCTAACTAGGTTTATAATGTTGTCAAAGCTTTATATGGACTTCATCAAGCCCCTAGAGCTTCGTATGCTACTCTATCAACATTTCTAGAGGAGCATGGATACAGAAGGGGTACCATTGACAAGACTTTATTTATTAAGAAAGATAAGAAGGATATCATGTTGGTTCAAGTGTATGTAGATGATATCATCTTTGGCTCTACTAGAAAGTCTTGGTGTGATGAGTTTGAGGCCTTGATGAAAGGCAGATTTCAAATGAGTTCTATGGGTGAACTCATATTCTTTCTTGGATTGCAAGTCAAGCAAAGGACAGATGAATTTCATTTCTCAAGACAAGTATGTTGCAGACATGCTGAAAAAGTTTTGACCTGTATTCTCAGTGTGAAATGTGCAATAACCCCCTATGGAGACCAGATGGGCAGATTGGACAATGATGAGGAAGCTGATGTTGTAGAGTGTAACACTTATTACAGATCCATGATAGGTTCTCTCATGTACTTTAACTGCCCTGTAGGCCTGAATATATGTTTGCCTAGTAATGTGTTTGTTCTCGTTTTCAGGGTCAACTTCCAAGACTTCACACTAAATGCTGTGAAGAGAATCTTTAAGTACCTTCACGGGCAAATACCCAATTTGGGCTTATGGTATCCTTGAGAATCATCTTTTGACCTGGAAGCTTTCTCAGACAGTGACTATGCTGGGGCCAATCTTGACAGGAAATCCACAACTGGTGGTTGTCAATTTCTTGGAAGCAGATTAATTTCTTGGCAATGTAAGAAACAAACCATAGTTGCTACCTCTACAACAGAAGCTGAATATGTAGCTGCTGCAAGCTGCTCGTGGGACAAGTGTTATGGATGCAGAATCCAAATGTTGGCATGTTTCAATTTTATGGAATACAAAATCCCATTGTTAATGGAAAGCACAATTGATTGTGAGAATCTGGTGTATCACTCCAAGGACAAAGCACATAGGAAGAGACAGCACTCCACTTTATACGAGATTTTATGAAATGAAGTCATTAGGGGGGAGAAAAATTTCACACAGACTTCAATGTTGCTTGACTTATTGACCAAAGCTTTTGATGGACCAAGGTTCAATTTCTTAGTGGTTAATATTGGTATGATAAATCCATAGCTACATTTAAGGGGAGGATTAAATGTATAGTTTGTCACCTAGTAATACTAGTTAGTAGAATTAATTATGATAGGTTATCGTATTTTTAGTAGTTATTAAAAATATACTAGATCTAGAAACATAGTGTTTTCGAATATTTTTGTAGTATATTTTGTGTGTGGCTTAACGTTCTCAGGTTATACTTGGATTGCATGGAGGATTGGAGCATGACTGAAGTTGTGAAAAAGTTAATTCTAGTATTGTCAATTTTAATTCTGGTAGTTTACTAGTTAATCCTGGTAAGCTTATTGTTAGTTCTAATAATAAATTTTTAATACTGGTTGACCAGATTTAAGTCTGGTAGGCCAATATTAATCCTGGTAAGCTTATTGTTTAGTTCTGACAATAAATTGTTAATACTGGTTGACCAGATTTAAGTCTGGTAGGCCAATATTAATCCTGGTAACTAGTCGTTAGTACTGTTTGGTCTCACAACTTTGACTTTTCACTAAAAATTCATTCTTATTCGCATATAAAGTCAATTAGCAGCTATAATCAGTACTAATTTACCAAAACGAGGCAAACCAAGTTAATAATCACCAACAATAACAACCTTTCTACTATAATGGCTTTCGTACCTAAGCATAATCAGGTGGGATTTCTTAAGAAACCTTAAGGAAGTGCAGGTTTTGAGCACATAGTTGATTTTCTTAAAGGCACTCACATCAGTATGCCAATTGCGACTAAATAATCCAACTTCTCTATGTTTCAATTTAATCAAACAGTTTTGGCAGACTGTCACTGTCATAACACTTGATAATGGGGAACAAGAATTAAAAGCCATAATTGATACCCATGAATACATAATTTCTAAATCATCTGTTAGAAATAAACTTAACTCGAGATGAAAATAGTATCACTAGTTCACTAATGCTGAAATTTTTACGGGGTTGGCTAATATGGGTATCACTCACCCTGATAGATAAACTTTTAATTTTTGGAAAAAAGCATTTTACCCCTAATTGGAATTTATGGTCCACCAAATTTTACATGTATAAGTGCTAAAAAGTGTAGGTTATACGGATCAGGTCGGTAGCAAACTTGCTACTGCGCTTTTCTGTCGATCTACTGGAAGAAACTTATAATTATCTAAAATGATTTTGAAGCGAATGGGGGGGGCCAATGTAACAAGTCAGAAAAAATTTCTAATGTATCCTAGATTTTTATCAATGGTTTTGGATAGCATAACTGTTACACAAATCTTTATTCTAGATTATCAATTGACTAAAAGATTTTTGGGGACATGAACAGGAGGGTTTGTTGGGGTGTGTAGACGTTGTTAGCTAACATGATTGTCAGGACATGATGAAAACAAGGTGGAACACTAAGAAGGGCATGTTAAATCACAATCCCCCACCAAATGCATCCTGGTACCCTCTACTCTCAACCTAACAACTGACACCCACCCTGATCAAGAAATTAGAAACTCGAGACTGAACTTATGGATCATCATTGATTTCTGTTCCACTCCTCCTACCAGTTGTGACATCTTCACCCTGAACTTAAAACTCCATATCCCCTGAACTATGGAGCCACACTTAATGACCAACACACAACCTTCACTGTAAACAACCAGCTTCTCCTAAACCACAACCAAACATCTATCTCTTACGTCCCCACTACTTTCAAGGCTCCTACTTCAACTTATGTTGAGGCTACAAGAATCAATGTAACTGATTTGCTGCACCTAGTACCTCAATTAGTTACTAGGATTGATAATTTGGAGAAAGAACTGAAGGAGAATAAACAGACCACAATTGTTGTTATAGTGAAATTGGTAAAGAAGGTCAAAAAGTTAGAAACAAGGGTTAAGTATGGGAATCTACCAAACAGGAAGATGGTTCTAAGTGACTCAGAGAGTGAAGATGCTGCTAATTCTTCCAAACAGGGGAGGAAGTTAGGGGAAGAAGATGTATTTGGACAACTCCTAGGGGCAAAAGATTCAGGGAGGCAGGGACATTAGTACAGTGGTTTGTAGGTCTGAGACCTTAGTGCAGGTGGCTTCTCAAAAGACTTTGACTATACCTGGAAAGTTAAGTTAGGGTCTCAAGAAGAAGGGGATGTTGGGAGTTAGTTCTAGTGATAGAAAGTTTAAGTCTGCTAGTGGAGGAGATTAAGTTTGGTTTTCATCAAATATTGTTTGGTGATGTCAGAGTCAGCCAAGGAAAAGGAAAAGGTAGTACTTGAAGAAACAACCTAGCCTAAAAGATCAAAGAATACAGATTAGAGAAAGGAAGCCAGCTTAGCAGTGATTGCGAAGAATCCAAGCTCAAGAGGCAGCTAAAATTGAAAGGAAAAAAAAAAAAAAAAAAAAAAAAAAAAAAGCTAAACTTCAAAGATTTAGTATGCATTGGATGCTAAAAGATTGAATGTGAGGTTTGTGATGTTGAACAACAAAGAAAAAGTGCTGCTGAAGTTCAACAACAAGCTCAATATTATACAAAAGAAGATTGGGATTTAATCAAAGCAAGGATGGAAGCGAGCACATAATTGAGAAAAAGTGTTTTTGGTATTGATATTGATGCTGAGGATTATGCCAAGAAAATGGTTGAGTTAGTTGAGAAAAGAAGAAGGGAGATTAGAGAACAAAACCTTGAAAGCAAAGAAAGAATAAGCCAATAACCCAAGTCTGAACAGAGAAACTACATGATGAAACTATGTCAGAGTCCAAAGTCATGGTTGGACAATTCCTCAACTTAAGAAGTTGTCTTTTGAGGAACTCAAGGTACAATTTGAGAGAACTATTAGAAGCATAGAAAATTTTATTCCTATGGATTCTGAAAAGGAGAAAGAAAGTTTGAAAAGGTCTGGTGAAACTCTTCAAGGTGCTGAGAAAAAGAAGCAAAAGGTATTGGATGTTGAAGATATTCCTATACTTGAATTTGCCAAGTTTGTGAAAGAAGAAGAGATTAAGGTCAAGCAACCAGTTCTAAAAAAGAGTAGGAGAAAGTCAAAGGCTAGAAAAGGGATTGGTTTGCATACTTAACAAAAACCTGAATTGGATGATAGTTGATATTTCATCCTCAAAGATTATGAAACTGGAGATTCTTTAGACATGGCAGGTAAAGTTTTTGTACCCTCATCAGAGCAAATCAAGGGATTCAGTGTTTTATGAAATTTGGAGACAATGCTGAAATATCTCAAGAGATGATTTAGTTGATTTGTATAAAATTGTGTTGCAAAAGACTACTGCTTATGGTCCTGAAGAAGATTTGGAGAGAGCATTTGCTGAAAATCTTAGGATTATGTTTGATCCACCACAAAGTGAAGATACTGTGTGGAGTTTACCTATGCACATTCCTATAGTGAACTAGAGATATTATGATTCATGTAATGTTCACTGTTTGAACTTACATAATACAACAACCATTTATATGTTGGCTGAAAGGTCATATCCCTTGTCGGAAGAAGTGTGCAGAATGATGCTTAAGAAGAAGTTGTTTGCTCAAAATAACTAACTGTAAGAAATAAGCTTGGAAAAGCGATTGAGAAGAAAGCTGGATAAAGCTTACGTTTTTGAAAGAATTCTCCAGCATTCTATCTATGGAAATTGATAAGTTAAGATCTAGAATGGAGATGAGTGAGAAAACTCTTGGTGAGGTGCTTTAGAATTAAACATACAACATGGTTATCAGTTACCATGTCTAACAGGCATAGGACTGCTAGTCAGGGAGCAAACGGGCCTCATTGGTAAAAGACTTCTCAAATCCATTTATGGCTGACAATTTACCAAAAATTGTATGGTTATCAACTCACCATATCTATGTTTGTAAAGAGTTGGCTAGCCCACAAGTTTATGGATTGTGGTAAAGGTTTGGAAAACCATATTAGTCTATGAGATTATGGTTATGGTAAAGACAAATTGCCATATTCCATATTTTTATGGTTGGACACTTTACAAAAAGGTGGATGGTACGTCAATCACCAAGTTTCATGAGTTGATATGGTAATCATCACCAAGGATTTTACCTTTTCTAGGTGCCATACGGATTTGGACTATGCCCTGGGCACAAACGGCTACAGGTAAAGGTATCTCAAATCTGTTCATGGCTTTTGTAATGGTTTTTTCAAAAACCATTTGGTATTCAACTACCAATGTTTCACTTCAAAGTTACTAAGGGTTGAAATGGTTTTTTCAGTAAACCATGGACATGACCTTTCTGGTGGCCAAAGGATCTGATACTCCCGAGTTAATGGCTAACTGGTAAAAGAGAATCAATCCATTAAATTTTTCACAATCAAAAAAATTTTTTTTTGAATTCACCTGTCAAAGGAGTTAAACACTGGAAGTAATGAGAATAGACTAAAACTTTATGATTTGATGTACATATAGTCAATGTTGCTTCTTATTCAAGAGTTGCTGAAGAGATATGATATTGGGTACTGTGAAGTGCTGATTATGATACTTAGAAGATTAGTTGCTGCAAAGATCATTTAGTGATGATTTCAAGGTTGCTGAGAGAATCAAGGAACCTGTTTATGCACGTAGATCATCATGTTTGAGTTCAAGAATAATTCCAAAGATAATGCTCACAAAATCCTCAGGAAGATCATAATGAAGGTAGTCAAAGAAACTTGAAGATCACAAGTAAAGTTCAAGTTAGGGGAGGATTGTTAGGAATTATTGTAAATAGACTTAAGTCTGGTAGTTATAGAGTTAAGTCTGGTAGACATAGTTAAGTCTGCCAGTACTAAGTTAAGTCTGGCAGTACTATAGTTAGTACTGGCCTCATCTAGTTAAGTCTGTTTATGTAACAGAATAGTTATAATGTATCTAGGATATCTTAGCGAGATATCTATAGGAAAGGATTTGGCATTATCCTTTTACAAGTTAGTAAGCCTTTAGGGTTTCCTTGGTGTATAAAAGGAACCCTACAATACAATGTTTAGTATGAGATTAGAATTCTAATAGAAATTAATAGCAAATAGCAAAGTTTTATATTGTGTTATGTTTAGTACTTGTGTAGTTTCCGCTCATTAGCACATATTTCTATAGTCATTGTCTATCATATAGTATGATTAGGATTTATTCAAGTTGCTTTGTTTATAAAATGCTAAACAGATCTAAGAACTTTAGGACCAACAAGTGATATGATTTGGGGTGATGGTCGATAGACTGACCAAGTCACCTTATATTTCTAGCTATACGAGAAGATTACAAGAGGAGAAGTTGGCAAGGATTAGTATTTATGAAATATTAACAAGGAATGGAGTTTCGGTGGGAGATTTACTTTGTGGTTTTGGCAGACGCTGCAGAAAGCATGAGGAACACGACTAGATAGTGTTTTCGGCTTATCATCTGAATGGTATGGTCAAAGTGAGGTGTGTTCGGACTTTTGAATGTATGTCAAGGGAGTGTAGTGTTTTACTATGGTGGTGATTGGGGGTGTCCACCTACCGTTAGCTGAGTTATCTTACAACAATAGCTATCATTCGAGCATTCAGTATGCTTTGTTTGAAGCCTTGTATGGGAGGAAATGTAGATCGCATGTTTTGTGGGCAGAGATTTGAGAAAGTAGTTTAATTTGACCTGAATTTGTGCAAGAAATAACTAATAAGGTAGTGTTGATCAAGGAAAAGATCAAAGCAGTGAGAGATCGTCAAAGGAGCTATGCTGGTAATAGGCGTAAGCCATTAGAGTTTGAGGTATGAGATTATGTGTTTTTAAAGGTGTCGCCTTGGAAGGGCGTGATTTGTTTTAGGAAGAAAGGAAAGTTAGCACCAAGGTATGTAGAACCGTTTGAGATCCTTGAAAGGATTGGCTCTATAGCTTATAGGTTGAGGTTGCCCGAGGAGTTGAGTAGTGTACATGACACATTCCATGTGTCGAATCTGGAAAAAAAATGTTTGGCGGATGCTAATCTGTATGTGCCGTTGGATGAGATCGAGGCCGACAAGACTCTTCGTTTTGTTGAAGAACCCAAGGGAATTATGGATCATGAAATTTAGAAGTTGAATCGTTGTGGGGTCTTAAATTAACTAGTTTTGTTGGGAATCCAATCGAGTCCTAGGTTTCGTTGAGATTATAAAGTTTATACGAAGTTAAGTGTTTAAAAATTTTTGGCTGTGTGTTATATTTTGAGTAAACCAGAAGACGAGTCGGTTCTTTAACAACTTGACGTTTGTAACAACTCATAACTTAATTTCAAGATAGTTCTTATTTGATGAGTTGCGGGGTTAAGTCATGAAACAAATTGTTACACAACTTAAAGGTTTTGAGGGGTTTCCTCAGGGACGGGCAAGACTCATGTAGTTTGGATGTTTCTTTTGCGCATAGTTGTGATGCTGCTATTTATACCCTTGTGGGACGAAGTAATATAATTTGTAACAACCCACAATTTTCATCACTGTAATTCCTACATATATTATATTAAATACTACTTTTTCATGAGATTTTTTTTGCTTTATTCCATTATGTAACATAGTTTACATTTCTAAAGTAAACAAGCTCACGTAACTACCTATGCCAATTCTATCTACGTTTATATCAAGTAAACGCCTTAATATGTCAAGTCAGTATTCTAATATCCTCTATATCATGTACGTTATCTATTTAACACAATTTTCATAACATTATTACTAATTGAACTTTATCCGTTAACGTTTATACCAAAACCCTAACTACATGTAATGTATACATACAAAACGAATATACAAGCTTATGATGCATATGTACAAGTATTCCTAAGCATAAATTCAAATATGTTTCCCTCCTAAATCATGGTACAACACCTTAAAGCTTAAAGTACAAGCCGATGTGCTGATATTCAAATGAGTCATTTTCCCTCCAAATTCTACAAGGCATTTAGTACCACCTTTCTAGCCTTGAGTACAAGTATTCTAAGCACAACATTTAAACATATTTTTTTCCTCCAAACACCGTTCCACACTCGTCCTAAACCAAAACCCTAACCCGAAAACCCTAGTAAACCCGATACCACTTAAACTAGTTCATAATTATAGATTCAGAATCGGATCCGTGATAAAACATAGGATCTGGGCAAAATCAATAGGATTTGGGTATTAAGAAAAAATACTAGGTTGTAGCCCTATGTCTTGTGATCATTTTTCCTGTTGACTCGACATGATTCAATGTCGGATGAATTAGTTATACCCGAAATGGCAAAGGTGCGCAAATTCTGTACACCTGTAGTAAACGCCTATTATCTCTAGATTTTTGTATAGTAACCCCTATATATGTAAAACTAAAAGTTGTAGAGGACTCAAATATCTAACCATGCTCATTGGTTTGAGCTTTATCGGAGTTACAGTTTGTAGATGGAAACCATTTTACCGAGACTAATATTGGTTGTCCAAAAACAGCCATGCCCTTTCATTAAAAATTTGACCCTTGAGCCCCAAGCAAGACCCTTGGCCACCACTCAAGACCCATGGGCACCACTCCAACAACTTGGACACCACTCCAAGTAGCTTGGCCACTACTCCACTCCAAAAACTTGGCCATTACTTCTCTTCTACACTATAAATACATGCATACATACATTCATTCATCATTAAACATTCAAACTCAAAACAACTTCAAAATCATGATCTAACAAAGCCATAGAAGAGAAAAAAGGAAGACATCAGCAAGTAGAATCCAAGAAATAAGAGAAAAGAGGTCCTTGATTCATCTCCAAAGAGTGTTCGACCCATTTCAAGTCA
>BQNB010048118.1:16239-36691 GCA_026074375.1 Tanacetum coccineum
TGTCAATAGACTTAATAGTAAATTTTGGCTTATGTTGCTTCTTAGCTTGTTCCCTCTTAATTTGTAGAATCTCTGAAGCAGTCTTCTCGGATCCTTGTTCTAGATCAACTGTTGGTGTCTGTTTCTTGGATGATTTGGAAAACTGCTGCAGAGAATATTTCTGAATAAGATCTGTTGTGTGTTTCTTTAGTTCCTTTTTAAAGACATCCCCAACTTTATATCCAAGATAGTTATCAACAACAGATGGAACTTGGGACTTGAGAATAACAAGAGCTTTAGTAGAGTGATTTTTTCTAATTTTGTAACTCTTAATTCAACAGTAGTGAGTGCATTGGATTCAGGAACAGCAGTGGTGACAGTTAGAGCATCAATTGTGATTGTTGCTGTAGGAATCGGTGTTGTTGTTTGTTGAGGTACAAATGGTGTGGTGGAGACAAATAGAGGAGGTAGAGTTGTTGTAGTAGCTGTTGAAGGAGATTCATGTACTGGTGTGGGAACCATGTGTTCAGAAATCATAGATACAGGTACACTAAGCACAGAAGGAGACTGGGTATGTGGAACTTCAGACTGTATCTTAACTTCCAATAATGAGTTGATCTCTGAATCTGTTGTATCCTTAACAGTACTAACCAAAGAAGAATCAAAAGAAAGTTTAAGGAATTGATCACCAAAACCTAAAGATACAAATAAGCTTGAGCTTGATGGAGGGAGTTTAGTCTTTTGGCATCATCCTTTGCTTCTGAAGTCTTTTTAGCATCTGCCTTTGCTGCATCAGTAATCTCTTCATCACCTTTATCAGAATCGTCAACTTCAGCATTAATCATCTCTTCATCCTCATCCTTGCGCACACAAATCTTATACTTATAGATATATTCTTCATCAAATTTAGTTTTGACATCTTCATCATCAGCATCTTGTGTATCACTGATATGATCAATTCCTTCATAATCAGCATCACCATCTTTATCATCCTTTTCAACATCATCATTATCATCATCAGAATATTCATTGTCTTGTTCATCTCCCCATTCAAGAATAACCTTCTCTTTAGTTATGTCCTTTACCTTATCTAGAACCCATGGTTTAATACCAGTTCCTTCACTTGAGGTAGCAGAGACGATTGTGGACTCATCTGAAACCCCTGGTTTACTACCAGTTCCTTCATTTGAGCCTCCAGTACCTGGTTGTCTCTTGCTTGTCTTCTTACTTTCTTTAAGAGCTTGCATAATGTCTGCAGCCTCTTGTTCAGTAGGAGTAAGAGATGGAGCACCTTTAAGCTTAGACTTAGAAGTGACAGGTTTTGACTTTGGATCACTTGGAGTGTCTTGAATGACTACACTCTTAGAACTTTTGCAACCAGACTTCTTCTTAGCAGATTCAGTCACGACCCTAGCATGTGTAGCATAGACTTTCCTTACTGCTTCTGCTTCTTTAGCTTCAATTTGGCTGATAGACTTAGCTAATTCCAAAGCAGCATTAGGATCATCAGAAATAATGTTGTCATCAGCAGACAATGTAACTTTATTTTTGACCCTTCTCTTACTAGAAGTCTTTTTCGTAGCTGGTCCAGGTTCAGGTTTAGAGTCTTCAGATACATCAATAGTTTCCTGAGAGTCATCAACAGTCTTATTTCCTTGTGAACCTTTGCCTCTGCTCTTCTTGGGGCAAATCTAGCCAATAGAGTACTTGATGAACATCTGATAGGATTCAGATTGTTTGATTGCTTCAGTCAGTATAGTTTTAGGAATGGGAAGTCCATATTCTTGATAATTTTTACACATTTTGACAAATTTTAACCTACTTATAATACCATCATCTTTGATTGTATGATAGTGCTGATAGTTGAGGTTGATAAGAGACTTATGTTGTTTCAGGAAGTGATTGATGATGATCTTGGTGAATCGGGGAAATGGCATGTTTTTGCGTCTTGATCTCTTCTCTTTTCTGTGATCAATTTGGTAAGCAAGATCTTCCCAAATCAATTCTAGATAGTCAACATTTGCTCTTTTAAACATCCCCCATAGTATGTCAATTCTAGACTTTCTGAGTTTGTCATTACTTTCTGTCTTTCTAGAGAGACACTTGTTGATTATAGCTGCCAGAGTTCTCCATGGCTGGTGCTTGTGATTCATAAACATGTTGGTGTGCTTGTATATTGGACCCTTAAAGCCAAGATCAATGAGAAGGTGAGTGCAGTATCATCATCTGGAATATTCATGAAGTCTACACCTTCCACTCTTGGACAAATATCAAGAATTGTCCTAAAGACTTCAGCATTGACAATACATGTTGATCCCAACTTAAGATCGATTCATTAACTTGTAAAGGTTAAGTTACTTTGGATAGATCCAAAACAACTATGGTAGAAACTTTGTGAATACTAAAGAGTATGTTGAATCTACTCTTTAATACTTAGAAAAGTATTAATGAAACAGTAAACTGTATAAACAATGATATTACTGAAAAGCTCCAATATTTTTATTATCAATAATAAGAGTACTCTGTGTAGTACTAGGGTTTACAACCTTGAAGCTATATATCAAAAATGTATGAATGTATATGTTTAACCATAACCTAGGATCTCCTTTTATACACCAAGGAGTCCTTTACAAGATAACTACAGATCTTCTATAATTTTAATAGATAACTACAAATCTTCTAACTTAATAAGATATACATATCTTTAACAAAAATATCTCATACTTATCCCGTAAGTAATCTTGATAAGCAATCTTCATCTTTATCCTTCTGACAGTAGAAATTCTTTTAGCAGTTGTAATCTTTTAGCAGTTGTAACCAGCCGCATAAACTTTTATTCCAGCAGCACTAATTGTGTACAAGCAGTAGTAACTACTTAGAATATTTTCTTCATTCTTCATCAGCAGTACTAAGTTACACTAGCAGTACTAACTTTATGCTAATAGTTGTAACTTTACTCAAGCAGTACTAACATATACTACCAGTACTAAGTTACACTAACAGTAGTAACTTGTATACTAGCAGTATTAACTACTTAGTAGTATTTTTTTAAGTCTCTGAGCAGTCTTAACTTCTATTAGCAGTAGTAGTATATACTAGCAGTAATAACTCTAACATTAGCAGCAGTTACTTCCAAACAGTATTAAGAAGCTTTCAATCCCAACATGTTAGAAAACAATTAGTATCAATGGATGGGTTTTCGATAGGTTTTCATACGTTTTGTTCGATTCTGGTCCTATTTGTGCGTCGCAATTCATAGAAGTGCGGCGTACTTCCTGGAAAATTTGCTAAGTGCGCTGGTTTTCTAATAAAACAGAGAACTTTCTTGGTTGGTTAAAATTATTTCAAATTTCTTATGATTTTCAACAAAAAAATAGTTTTAAAAAACATATTTATGAACAATAATTTTCAAATTCATAAAGATTTCAACATGCATTCGATTAATAACTCTTGTATATCATAATTATAAGTGTTAATTATACATAATTAGCATAGATTTTGATTTTCCCCAATCTGATTATAAATAACCATATTGAACAAGAAATTGAACATATTGACAAGAAACAAGTTAAAAAGTGAAATTAACATACCCTCGGCATGATTAAAGACTTGATGGATTGATGTTTTGAAAATTTTGTTCTATTTTTGTGAAAAACCCGACGGTTTTGTTAAGTGTGTGAGTTTATAAAGTGTAAAATCTTGTTTAATAAGTTTTTAGATGAAATCGTCGCAAAATGCGGCGCACTTCATAGAAGTGTGGCGTACTTGCCCCTTTTTTATAAAAAATATATTTTTTAATTTATTATTATTTTTATAATATTTTATACATGTATTTTTATGTAATCCAAACTTACCTTGTAAGTTTTATAACTTAAATGGAAATATAATTGCAAACATAAATTTTTATTTCAATCCACCAAACTGACTCTTAATATTAACATTTATTGGACTAATGTTCGTACATCAAATGTAATCCATTATGGATTTTTACAATTGACTTTATTTGACTCAACATTAAAAACTAAAAACGGGAGTATATAGTCACTCCTTTATTCTTGAAACCAATTGGGTGACATGATGTCACTCAGCTTATGGTACTTTAATAATTTTCTGGTTGTCTTCTTTGTCATAAATCATTGGTCATAAATATTTCCATAAGGGTCGGTCAATCTGATCTCGGCATGCCACTGCCCATCTCCATCCTCCTTTTTGTTAAAATACCTAGTGTAATCGGGTTTCCAATCAACATGCTATAATGGTACTGGCAACGATCAAGAAAACTAACTACTTTCTCCAAACACACACCTTTCTGAATAGGTTCAGGACTGCCTGCAATGCTTGATATCGATTCATGGGATCATTAGAGTTTAAGTACTGAGCAGGTTTTGGTCCATATATCGGTGGTCCAAATTTGTTTATTTGAATAGCATACTCCTCCTCGTCATCACTATCACTTTCTGTAGTGTCTAAACTTGTCTTAGCTGCACGAAACGTTTGGTGATAAATCCCATCAAAGGTAGATGTGATCCTTTCTATTGTGTTCAGGATGTTATACCACAGGTGTACAAAAATCCTCTCCCAACGAGTATCGGTGTATCTCTGGCAATCGGCATGTCCAGGATGAGAAATTTTGCGATGATGGTAGTTACACCTAGCACAGGACATCCTTTAGAAGCCCCATAGGCTCTGCCATTTAGTGGTTCAACATTGTTATTTCTCTTTTTACATCTGTCACCTCCTCTCTGCCTAGTTCCTTGTAAACATGGTATGGCATGACATTGATATCGGAACCAGTGTCGGCTAATGCATTGAGGTTGATCCTACCTTCTAGTCGGACCGAGATCACGAATACTCCAGGATCCTTCTTTTCTATTAATGCCTCTCCTTTGATATTGATTATAGCTTCTTCCTCCTCTTTCTTTATCTCTCCATCTAGTTTCATCTTATCTAAACAAATCCCATCAAGTATCTTTTTATACTTGTCGTTGTATGCCATAGTTTTGATCACTGGTCTTTCCTCCTCCAGTAGAGAATATCTTCTGCAAGTATCGATGGCCAGTGCCTCTTTTTTAGCTTCTTCCTGAGTTAACAGTTTTCCAGTAGACAATGATGATCCCATATCATAATAGATTAACTGGTATTTCTCTAGTTGCTTCCTCTTGTTCCTACTGTTCTTCCCTATTTTCCACATGAATGGAGGGATTTCAACTCCTTCAATATCTGGAATATCTCCAAAGTTAAGATCATCTAACAAGAGATCCTAGTCGTCACTAATCTTTTCTTCCTCTCCAAAACTATCTAAGAATGGATCGAGTTCGGGGTATATTGCAATAGTTCCATTCCCGAAGTCAGCAATTCCCTTGGTTAGACGCATAAATGATCTTTCCAGAACTACCTCGGGTTCGACATCGTCCTCTTCGGGATTGATTATGAACTTAACAAAGTAAATCTCTCCTTTTAATGTAACGATCAACTCCTTTTTAACCACTTTGTGACCACGTTTCACCTCATGTTCCAGGCATAATTTCACAGCAAATTCATTTGAGATCATGTTTTCTTCCATTCCAAGGTTAATCTCACCGTCATACGCTTATAGTCAATTGACGAAACAAGGTGCCACATATCTGTCGCTAATCTCCTCAGTATCCATTTTATGAAAGATTAGTGCCTTCATTTCCTTTTTACCCCCGCTATTAGCTGTGTCCTGATAGTTGGGAGAATTCTAGTCTCTCTGTCCTTAAGCTTTTTCACTTGATATTTCAATGATATTTTCTCCTAGGCAAGTTTTTCCAACACTCAAATTGGGATCCATAACTTTTATAGAACAACACAACAATAAAACAACCGTTAGTGGGTTAGTTAAAACATGTAATAACACTTTTTTACACTTACATAATATTAATGATAGTAATTAATAAACAGAGTAATTTGTCTACTAAAATTAAGATATGAATATTTTTTGACTGTCAGGAAGCAAAGTGCGTCATACTTTAAAGTAAGTGCGGCTTACTTCCTGAGATTTTTCAAAATTTTTATGTATTTCCAGAAAAACCGGCGTACTTAGAAATAAGTGCGCTGTACTTTTATTATTTTCAGTTTCAAAACTTTTAAAACGTTTTATTTTTATAACTTTATAATTAGTTTTGTTATTACCCTTAATGTATTTATTAAAGGTGCCAATTATCAGGTTATTAAACATATGTATAATCATATAACATATTAAGGTCATAAATTTTTGTCTTAAATTTTATTAAATTTTCATTTTCATTTTTCAAACAAGCATACTCAAATAAGCAATAATTAGCAAATAAGAAAAACACATAAACATTCATAGATTTAAACAAGCAAGACATAAAACAAATTTTTTTTATATTTTTTCATTTTAGAATATAAATTACGTGAATACAAGAATTTAACAAATAAGCACATAAGGAAAAAGATCCACATGTTTTTAGAGTTGATTTTACAGTTTGAAAAAGGTTTTTAGTTTTGGTTTTTGATTTTCTCTTTGAAAACTGATTTTGTTTTGTAAAAAGTGCTGGAAGTGCGTCGTACTTGGTGTAAGTACGTCGTACTTTCTGGAAATGCAGGAAAACCGTCGCATTAAAAGTTTGTGCGGCGCACTTTATGAAAAAAATGAATTGTTGGGCCAGTTTGCCAGAAAACTGTACGGCGATTTTGAAAATTTGGTTTTGTAAAACAACAATGACTTTACTAAGAATGATTTCAATCCCCGGCAACGGCGCCAAAAAATTTGATGTGTTTCAAAAGCTTTAAATTTATAAGACTGAAAATACCGATTTATTAGACGAAAACACACGGGTAAAAGTATAACCCACGTATGTAGTATAATCTTTTTAGGTAAGACCAGGTCGTTCCACGGGATTGGTAATTCTAAGTAAAGTCGGGACGTTTTACGAAAAGTTATCTTATAAACTGTCACGATCTAAAGATAAGGGTTTATTTCAAGATATAAAAACAATGCTTATTTGGGAAACAAGAGTAAATGAGAACAAACTTGGGAAGATAACGAGTTCATGAATTTTAGCATAATCGATTAAAGAAACGGGTAGTTTACTTAAAAGATTGTCTATTTCTCATAATAAAAAATCCTTTTGGCCTTTACTTTTAATTATGAAAAATGCTTTAAGTTCGATTCGCATTTTGGAAATAATAAATATAAACTTTGCTCAACTATAGTTCGTTTGAATGATGGATTGATGCGCGTTAACTCTTTTTTATCTTGGGTTAATCGTCAGATTTAATCTGCCATTCCTGGGACAAGGCTAAAGATTGAGTTGTTATAGACAAAAAAACTAGAAAACAAGCACGAAGTCGGGGTTCTTTCGACGGTATATCCGGATAAGTGCTGTGATCAAATGATGATTAAAGTCTAAGTATAAAAAACATCAAGTTCCATATTTGTTAATTCTAAAAAATCCTTAATTTGTCCACTAGTTTTGATCCAAATTTACCCTATTGATTACTCCAATAACGCAAACAGAGATAGACTACCCATGTTTACAATGGAAACAAAATACATAACAAGCACAAAGATTCTGAAAGAAAACATTGTATTCTAAGGAGATATTATAAACGTGTTCTATTTACCGATTCCATAAGCAAATTGTATATGGTTTCCAGCTACACAAGTATATTCTTTCGGACATGAAACATGGTAACATGGAATCTTCAACTAATAACACTTTTCAATAACCCTTCTTTGGCCTGAATGCCAAACTTCTTATATCTGCAAACCTGGAAAAATGTGAAGATAAGGACACTTCAAACCTTTCCCAAACTTATTTTAACTTAGAAATTGATTCTCAAGATAAGGAAATAAGATATTTTGATAAGATCAATTAGGTAGAATGAGATGAGATAGACCTCTGAATTCGTGTAACTTTTTATGTATCAGTCTGATTGGGAAATTGGGTTGAGTGAAAGGTCTGCATAATCATTGAAATCAATTGTTTTGGAGATAACTACAGGTTCAAAGACACCGCCATCTGAGTTATTTGTGCGCCGCACTTGGATCTTAGGGAATTAAAATTGCATTAATCCCGCTGTGAAGGAGACGCCGCACTTTATGGCAAGTGGCCGCACTTTTGGCTTTTTCATTAATCTTATTCTTTCTAGCATCATTCTCTTGTTGACCTGGTAAGTATATTTTAAGCAGAATATCTTGGAGCTTTTAGTCCTTTCATCATTTCTTGGTCCTGAAACAATATATTACACCAACAAGAAACCAAAAAGTGCAATATTTCGAATGCGATTAATCAATATATATTGTCCCACAATTTTAGACGGGATATTTTATGTATGTTTTTAGATTGTTATCAGGACGCTAAACGTGTTTGTCACGTGCTTCAGGGATCAAGCTAACTCCCTCATTACGGGGAACTGTAATGACATCCTAGTCTAGCATCTCCCCAACAATGATCCACCCGAAAACTCCGTCTGCTCACTCAAAGGAATTGGAGGGAAGGTACTACACACGTGTTTCAGTTCCATTTTGATAGTGAAAGTAGTTCCAAAAGACGCGACTTGGTGCTAGACAGAGTTTTTAAAAGTGCAATGCTTCTCTTGCCTGCACCACCACCTCAAGTAATTCCACCTGAGCTTATAATTAAAGAACAACCAAGAGCGACCCAAGTTTCTGAACCCACTCTCCCTTCATCTATCCTTACTCCCACTAACATCGTCTGAACCCATAAGCGAGGATCAAGCGGAAGGGCAACAACCCCCTAAACTATTGAGTCTCATGTTATCCCACAAAACATCATGCAAGTCCAACCAGAAAGTATCGAACCCAAAATAGGAGAAACAAAAGAACCTCAGTCAACACCTCCGACTACCTCATAAACTATGAAACCTGTCAAAGGAGATCAACCAACCAACTTACCAATGGCATCTACCAGGAAGTTTCTTTTCGTAAAATAAACACAGTAAGTTAAGATTAATTGTCAAAAGTAAACAAACGTTGGGAGAAATTACGGACAAGAGAAACCAGCTCAACACCTCATAACATCCCAATCTTGTCTATAAACTACTGTAAGTGCCTTTTAACTTAACCATGTTGGTTTACCCAGTTTCTAAAACTTTGGGGCTTTTAGTTTACCTTACTTTGACCTAAAACTATTTTAATGCATCTATGGTACTAATCTTTTGTATACACTCTGCATCAAACTTTAGCTAAGTTTACTTCATGTATGTACCTATATCTAGAAACTTATGGCTTTTGCATACTCCTTTATGTACCCATGGTATTAATATTTTGTATAACTGTTAGTCGTAACTATAACCAACTTTATGTTATGTATGTACTTACACCATTGTGAACGTCACAAACTAACAAATTACAATCTACCTCAAGAAACAACAACAGGAAATTAACAACAACAAAAAGTCAACATTACAAAGAAAAATAAGAGGAGATTGAAACATATTGTTACACACACATTGTGGATGTTTTATAGGTAAAAAAACATAAAAACATGCATAAATTTTATGCATTAACAATTTGCCTCGCCCCACAAACGCAGTAGGGCTGAATTCAAACTTGTTGAAGCATAATTCTCGAAACTACAAAGCCCTCATTTATTTTCTAAAAGTAGTCTACCCTATTGGGTTTTAGAAAAAGTGAAGATTTGGGTGTTGATTCCATGCAATATGGCCATCAGAATTTTAGATACAAACACATAAATGAGCCAAATCTAATATTTTTTTGCAAAAACCCCCCAGCCAAAATTGCTAATTAACGTCAGTTTTTAAACATTGTGTTCCACTGGTATTCTGGTATTATTTGGCAGATGTAGTGCTCCCAAGTGTTCATGTCTTTATTTTATGGATATGTTTGCAGGCACTCACATGTTATGTTCATGATGTGAGTAGTTTGTAAGTCGTATGACTCTCAATCCACCACATTTTTAAAACATCATAACAAGTCCAAAAAGAGAGATGACGGTCTCCAATTTTATACACTTTTTTGAGGCCATTTTTAACCCCTAAATCATGGGCAAATATACACAGATTATGTGCTTTTAAAGAGTTTTGTTTTTAGGTTTTGTAGCACTTAGATGGCATTTGGATGAAAATACACGTGACTGGGCATCATTTGGAGAAGAAACGGACAAGATTTACGACTACACCAAAAATCATTAAGATTTGTGATACAAAATGCGAGGAGGACTCGGGCGTCGCCACCATCATAAAGCGGGGACAACATCAGGTCTTATTCATGTCGGGTTTGTTGTTAGAGATCCAAAGCGACGGGTGTCAAGTTCGTGGCGATCTTAAATGTGCGATCTAGAATCATCCTCGTGGCGGACGCGATGTCTTAGAATTCAAAGCGATGTCGTCAGACTACGTTGTTTACTATATTCTACTAAAACTGATTTTAGGGTTGTTAAGGTGTGTTAAATTTGTATACTTTTGCGGAGACGGAAACCTAGTCATTTATAGCTGCTTGCTTAGGTTCTTTTTGTTGAGGGCCTCAAAAACCTATAGCTACTACCTTAAATCCATGTTGATTGATAAAGTAAGATTGTTTATCATTAATTATTCAATATGTCTATGTGTTGTTTAATTGATTTATGTTCTTGCTTTCTTTTATAACATGTTTTAGCTTAACCTCATTTATATTTACTATGATTGCATTAGAAAACTTAGGTTGTAGATCCTTTCCAAGTTATTTCTTGTTGATGGATGTGTCGCGTTAGGCTATGGGGATAATTGCCATAATATATTAAATTGGGCATAGACATCTAGGGAAAGCGCATATAGTGTGGAGTTAGAAAAAGCCGATACATCGATAACAGTCTTCATACTACCTTACACCTAATATGGTTGACTCCTTCTTAAAAAGAAAAAAAAAATTAATGTTTTTAGTTTTTCATATGCTTTAAATTTATACTCTTAGGGGTCTTTGTAATAGTCTTCATACTACTTATTATGCGTTGCCTATCAACGGGACATTAGATTATAGATGGTGGGTTTTTGTGTAATTCGTTAATGACTTTTGTAAATTACTTTCACAGATAACACAAGTGTGAACCCAAGAGCAAAAAACAAAAATCAGATTACGTGATGAAGCATTCTAGAGGGTAGTGTTTTCTTTGTCGCAATGATTAGGTAAATAATACTAATTTTATCATAAAATTTATCACAATAGATTAGATTATAATTATAAATACATCTTTTTATCATAAATTTATCACCAATAGTTTAGATTATATTTAGTTTAATTAGCTAAAACAAACCAACCTCTCAAAACCATGATATTTACCTGCTTTCTTAAAAATATAAAAGCATAAAAAGAATCTTTTCTCAACCCCTTAGAATTCTGTTAGACCGTGTTCGAGCCTTCCCAACCTATTCTCCTAGAGAACGATAACAACCCCCGAGTCTTGCCTTACTGCACTACAACGGTTAGGTACTATGCTTAGGGGATTGTAAAGCTTCCTGTGAAGTCTTCACAACCTCCACATCAAGTTTTTGGCGCCGCTGCGTAGGGAATAGTTAGGTTTCAATCATTGTTTAACGTAGTTCTACTTGCTTGATTCCTATCAAGTGAGAATTTTAATACAGTACATTAGCTTTCTTGTAGTATATATTTTCTTTGTGTTAATTGTTTCGTAAATCTTTTCGTTGACCTCCATGGGAGACGAAAATTCTATCCGTACTCTTGGAGATTACTCCAAACCTAGCCACGAAGGCTACAGGAACACCATTGAGCTCCCCGAAGAGAACAATGTGGTGCCTCTTCGATCTGACACCATCCGGTTGGTGCAAAACGGATGCTCATTCCACGGACTTCGGCTTGAGGATCCAAACCAACACCTTAAGGATTTTCTTAAACTAGTAGACTCACTTGACCTTAATGGTGACAATAGGGAAAGAATGCGCCTGTGTTTATTTCAATTTTCCCTTCGCGACCAAGCTAGCAATTGGCTTGAACGTCTTCCAGCAAGATCTATCACCACATGGGAGGATCTTACTACTCGTTTCCTTGCTCAATTCTTTCCATCGGGAAGGATTGAAAAACTTCGCAATGACATCCTTATGTTCTAACAACATCAAGGAGAATCTCTTTCTGAAGCATGGACTCGTTTCAAGGACTTACTTCAAAAAGTCCCTTATTACGGCATCGATCATTGGCTTTTAATCTAAATATTCTATGATCATGTCTCCTTCCATCTTAAGTGTGAAATTGACTGCGCCACCGGCGGCAAACTCTACGATAAGAACGCCGATGAATCTTGGGAAATCATTAAGAACCTCTCTCTCTATGACCATGAGAGATGGAATGATTTAAAAGATTTCGTCAAACAGGTCAAGGCTATTTCTACATCTCAAGGCACTTCAAAAATGCCCGACCGAAGACTTCTTGATCTTGAAGATCAAATAAACTTCTTGCTAAAAGGACCATGACCAACATCTAGACCAAGCTCAACACACTTCCCGCAAGCATACGTTGAAGCAGTTTCCTCAACCCGCCATCCACCCTATGACACTCAGTATTGCATGGAAGATCCAGAACAAGCCTTTGTTGAATATGCATCCTCGCGTACCGACAAAGCAAGAGGTAAGTGGTACACTTTTAAGCCTGAGCAAAACAATCTTGGTGACACCTACAATACGTCATGGAAAAGTCACCCATACCTTAGGTGGAGACAACCCCAAAATTCCCAAGATAATTTTTCAAACCCACCTAACTGGTTTCAAACCAAAGGTTCAAATCCCGAACCGTTCCTTCAACAACCGTCCTCAAAGCTTTAACAATCAATCAAATCTATAAGGATTGGTATTCAACTGCATGGCATCTCAAGACGCTAGATTATCCAAGTTTGAAGCCGATTTCAAACAACAACAAAGCGAGATGAGCAACAAAATTGACACAGTGTTGAAGGCCATCATCGATTGAATAGTGGGCGCACTACCCAGTGACAAGGTTAAGAACCTAAAACTGAGTACTTCCCCAGTTTTGTCTGCTTGTTCATAACCAACTAAAGACCCACAATGCTCAACCCATGTCCATGGTTTGATCAACGCCGTCACAATCCATCCCAAGTAACAAAGAGACTCCCATGACGACAGAACAGAAGAGGATGAGGAAGAAGAGAAGGACAATCTGGAAAATATCCATGTGAACCCTTCCACACCACCCGATCCATCTATTTCATTCATCACCGACAAAGTCCTCAAACTCAATTCATTCTTCGAATCACTCGGGTTGGTTCCCCAATCATCCAACACCGAATTAGTTTACACCAAAGGGAATGACGACGACGTAATGTTTATTGAGATAGTCCAGAAGAATGATGATTCCCGCAAGGAGGAACCCAAAGTAGGAGAACAAGAAGTGCAATATTTTGACATGTTACCAACTAGGAGTGAACTAGCATATCACAAGTACCTTATGTGTGGTCCAATCCCTTCTATATTTCTAAGGAACCCCATCATCACGAAAGGATGCCCATCAAACCTCAAGATACCATGTAACATTAGACATGTGCATATGGAGAAAGCCTACATTTATCTTAACCCCCTCTAAATATCAAGACTCGAAAGATGTATAATTGGATCATGAGAAGAAAACTCGACCCTAAGGAAAATTCAAATAAAGGAGTTATCAATTTCATGAGAAGGATTAAGGAAATGCATGTTTTTGTAGGAAGTTTCACTTTTGTCATGGACTTCATGATTGTTGAGGATATTAGCTTAATCATAGACCCTAGGATTTCACAAGTACTACTAGGAAAACCCTTTGTTGATATATCCAACATGACTTATGACCCACCTGAAGGAGTGGTGAGGTTCACAAATGGGGACCGATGAAATTGCCTATAAAATGCCCCATAAGGTAGAATAGTACAACTCATTATCAGACTTGGAAAAAGAGCACACAAAATCAGTCTACCTTAGGAACGAGGAGGACAAAAGAAGAGGAGTAGAGTACATAATGAACAAAATATTAGGATTTTATAGAGAATGTCTAGAGTTTGGTCCCGAATATGTGACTGGAATGGATGATGAAGGAGAAGTCACGTAAGAACGTGTGACTTCGAGTTTAGCTACAAGACTCGTAAATAAAGAAAAGCGCTTTTTGGGAGGCAACCTAATATTACTTTTCCCGCACTTAGGAGTGTCATGTGTTTTAATTCTTTATTGTTTGTTTTATTATGTTTGAATTATTTTGTAATCATGCTTTGTTTGTTTATAACTTCGTCTTATTTGCAATTAAAGGTATTTTGCAACAAAATAAGTGTAGGGGAATATATCTGGTTTTTAAGAACCAAAATTCAAACATTTAAAATAAATTGTTTAGATTAATTCGCGTCAGTTTCGAGTCATATGATTGTCATGATTAATTCCAGGTTTTATGCAGTGCTTTCTTCAGATTTAACTAATAAAATTACGTGCAAGAAATTTCTCATAAAAAACGAAGAATATTTTTTCATAGATGCTGGAGACGGCGTCCGAATTAACACCCGACGGCGTCGCGTCTCCAGTCATGTAAAAATTTGAATTTTTTTTAGTCTTTCTGAAAAATAAAATGTGCAATATTTAAAATTTGTAATTCTTTTGTAAACCTGCATAAACCTACAATTACATCTTTACTCTCATTCTATCTTTACTGCTTTGATAGAGTCCAAAGACCCTTAAACTCACATTTATAAATATCTATCCCCGCCGTTTTATGCTTGTGTAAGTTGTCTTTATCTTTGATTACAGGTTATATTTGACGAGAAGAATCTTGGAAGTTCTTAGGAAGTTTCATTGGATGATTCTTGGAGGACGATTTAACTAGTTATCGCATGTTTCTTCTACATTATTGAGCAAACCAAGGGAGAACTAGTTTCTTTTCCTTGTTTTCTTATCCCTTTATTCGTTTTTTTGAGTACTTCTATAAAACATTGGGGACAATGTTCAACTTAAGTGTAGGGGGGAAATAAGCCTTAAAAACTGTTCCTTCATTTGCCATTTGCTTGTTCCTTAAAATAATGGGTAATATATTAAAACATAACATAATAAGGTAATTTTGACCCAAATTAAAAAAAATTATGACACATACCGACAAAAACTGAGTATTCATAGCGTCTCATGGATATGAATGTGTATGAATAGCACAAAAACCCTCAAAATTCCACCCTAAAAATGTGAGGTTCGCCTTTAGATCTTTAGGAATTTGGATATTCATTATTGGTACCCAAGATAGTTTGTACCTTTAGCTTTCTCGAGTTAAGGTTCGAATGCAGTCATATGTGTCTATTCCATCGTTACGGATGTGTACGTATGGTCTTTGTCACCTTTTCTAGAGCATTGGTATCGGTATTAAATTATATGAGTGTGCCGGTAGTATATTAATCTAGAACTTGTTTTGTGATGGCATACCCGAGACCACATAGTAGTATTAGGATATGCTAGATAAGAGGCCACTAGCATAACACTTGTTTTAAAACCTGTTAATTGTTATTATGGTCCACATCAACTATATAACTTCCCACACCCTTGCCATAACACTCATTTTTAGTGCGGATACCCCTAGTACAAAAAACTCTCTGAGCTATCCTTTTTCATGGGTTCTCGTAATTTTCTAGTTTAAGCCCGGACTAATAAATGAAGAGCATGTCACCCTTAAACCAATTGTTACATCCCAAATCCCTTATCCTATCCTTGTATGTACTATCTCACCTTTATTAAATTATTGTTTTAAAAACCCAGTAAAATATTTGAGTACACGTCGCTAAGTCCTTATCTTTTAAAATACAGTTTTTTGGGGACGATGGGGATCATGGTAGTAATCATATTATAAAATTAGGGAAGAAGTAAATTATTGCCCCCAGCAGAGCTCAATAAGCTCCATGTTATGTTGATCCATCTCAAATCGGGTCATTAGTTAGATTGTAAATAATCGAGTATGTAAAAGTTCAAGTGTAGGGGTGTATCTATAAACCCCCATGATGTATTATATGTTTAAGCAATGGCAGGGCAAAAGTGTACGAAAAAAATGTATATAAAAATGTATATAAAAAAGAGTGAAAAAAATGTACGGGCTGCCATTTGCTTATGTTTATGTTTATATTAGAGTCAAGAAAAGAAAAAGAAAGAGATTGGTGTAGAGTTTTGTAGAGTTTGTATATTTTGTCCGAGTCTTTGGCTTAGCAACCAAACCAACGTGTATTCTTATAAATAATTAGCTAACCCTTCCACTCCAAATTCACCCAAAAGTCACCACCCAAATGTATCCCATCCGTTTCTGTTTCCGTTAATGTTATCTTACACCTACACCCCACAACCCTTTAAAAGACCTCTTTGACAGTAATGAATAATGCTTGCGCCTAGCGGTGGAGGTTTGATCCTTTACCAAGCCTATGGTAATTTATATGCTATGACAGGTAATGAGTGTTGATTTTTTGTTTCCCCATTATGTTATAATTTATTATACACCCGAGAGAAAGAGAGAATCCCAAACACTTATGTGAGGTGCTAGTATATACTTTTCGTGCTTTTAATTACGAGGTCTAGAAGGTTGTGTTGTAAAATACTTTTAAAGAGTAGGTTAAATGACCCTAATATTGCTATTGTCTAGGTAGAAAAGCCTATTTGCTTGAGGACAAGCAAATCCCAAGTGTAGGGGTATTTGATGAGGTGTCTTTTTATACACTATTTTTGGGTCATTTAACCCCTTAACTCATGCAAATATGCCCAGATTATGTGCTTAATCATTTTTCAGGTTTTTAGCACTTGGATGGCTTTTGGAGGAAATACACGTGACTTGGGCTCATTTGGAGAAGAAACTATAACACCCCGTGTTTTCAAGTTATTGACGACGTCGATAAATATACTATTTATTTTTAGTATTGTACGCGTTTGTTTAAAATCGTAAACGTTAAGTTAAATCGCGTACGCCAAAAATTATCGTTCAATGTAAACGGGCATCAAACAATTAAATGTTTACATTAAGCAAGTATTAAGTAATTATTTTGATGATAATTATTAACTTTGTTCATTTTTATTTTTATTGGTTACGTAAATTGGCTACGTTTCGCAATAAAATACGTTTAGGCATACCCGGAACCACCAAAACTTTTCTACGCTTCAACAAATACCCACTTTTATACCCAATACATAAAAGTTACATAATATTATCACACATATCATGCCATGGCCGGATTTATAAGGGTAGTCCAAGAAAATGTGTCAAAAATCAACAACTTGCAATTGTACAACATTAAACACATTATGTTTATATGTCCCCTTGACTCAAGACTAACCATTTTGACCAAGGACTCATTCCCCTAAGTACCCTCAATGTTGTTCCCTGATTAGTCATGAAAGATATATTTCCTTGTATAAGTGATATTACACATACACTCTTCATTTGCAAGGTGAAAATCAAACAAATACAACTCCCTTGTCACTCATATAAGGCCACGGCTCCCAATCCCTCTATACAAATAAACCTACAATTTTTTTTCCCTACACCATTTACACAGCATCCTTAACAATAATATCTAAGGTTAACTAAGAAGGTTTGGAAGCTTGTTAAGAGTTTTCAAGTATTTAAGCAAGTATTACAAGATTAAGTTTTCTTTAGAAAACTAGGATTTTCAAGTCTTGCAAGCTTTGGTGTTTCATCTAAACAAGGGTTTGGATTGTGTTGATCATCACCCTACATCTCATTAAGGTTATCTAAGACTCTTTATGGATTTACATTTATGATTTTATGTGTATATGAGTTATATGTAGTGAAATCACCATTAGGATGCTTTTAAACATGTAAAACCTATTTTTACTTGTGGTTATGGATTTGTACACTTTTACTTATGGTATATTGTTAGATATATCATGTTATAAATGGATACATAAGTATTTTACAATATTGGTTAAGCTTAAAAAGTGTATGTACAAAATTAGGGTTTTATAGGTTTCTTAATATGTTACAAGTGAAAGTAATGCAAATAACATGTAAATCTTGTTTATGGACTTGGTAATTTGGATATAATGATGACAATGGGGACTAATGGGACTTTAATATATGTATTAACATATAACAATAAAAATGGTATAATAAGTCTGTGGTAGATACAAAGTTGAAAGTATAAAAACAAAGGTTAAATATAGACTTAATAAAGTCATTCAATGTTTCTTTCCAAAATTCGAATATAAACATATATACTTTATGTTTTTATAAAATACTAAATCTCAAGACGAATCCAGGCATGTAAGAAACTTGAAAAACGGATAAGTAACGAAAAAGTTACGGTAAAAACAAGTTATACGATAAATAAACGAATTTATAAAAGAATTTTTATAAAACAATTTATAAAAAATTTATAAAACAGAAAGTTTTGGTATTTTTAACAGATTACACATATTTTTAGGATTCCAAAATGATAAGAAACGAAATTTTTTAATTAATAACGAATGAGTTATGAATTTCGCGAGTTTATGACAATTAATACTTTTATAAAACTATTTTTATAAAAGTTACTATTCATGATAGAAACTTTTATTTTTGTAAACCTCATAAATAAATAGAACTTTCAATTATGAGAACGTGCTCGAAAGAATCGCTAAAAACGGAGCTATAACGAAGAAAATACGACGTATACGAGTTTTACGACAACAAAAATGATATAAGTAAACTTATGATCTGGTGTGAACAGTAAAACTTACTGTTTACCAGTAGGTCCAAAATTTGAAATTGTCAAATTTTGATAACTCGGCTTAATACGAAAACGTGAGCGCAAGAAACACCTCAAACGGACTTGAAACGCGAAAGTTACGCCAGTTTTACTAAAACAGTAATTATAAACGTTTTAACTTATTAAACACAATTTTACCAAAACACTTAGATGGTGGTCTAGCTATGTAGAATTGTAATGTGTGGTAGATGATAATTACCATGCATACACCTTATACACCTTAATTTAAATAGGTTGCATCTAACATTTGCGTGACTTTTTACTGTGATATTTGGATTATCAGTACTCGATGTGAGTTCATAGCCCCACATATATTAATACGATTTCAATGATTAAATAACTTTAGGGTGAAACATGCTTTGTTTTACAATTGGACGCAAGTGTATATTTTATAATGATTACGTGTTTGCCTAAGTAGCGATTAACCCAAGTTAGCCATTATCATAAAACTGTCCAATTGCATAGTATGTAGTTGTGAATAACATCTGTGAGCGCGAATGTTTAGAATAAAGATCATATTGGGATTGACCTCCCCGTTCGGGTGATTAGCTATCATCGTGAACGAATGTTATAGCATGTCGGATTTGGGATGTTTAGGGTTGAACATCTGATCGGGCAGAATAGCAATATTTATTATTGCGAATATAATTGTCGAGCTTCAGTGTCATGAGCCTAGGAAAATATAATCGGATTTTGTAATGTCTGCATTTGTTGCTTTACACGGGGAAAGTCTTGCTGTCCTGCATATTATATTTTACTAACCTATAAATTCACCAACATTTTTGTTGACGTTTTAAAGCAATGTTTTCATGTGGTCAATAGGCACGAGGTGCTAGGGATACATTGGTGACACTTTTGGTTATCACGTTAAAGATTTGGATGTAATATGTTTTGGGAAATGTATTGTCAATCTTTGTAATATCAAACACTGAACAAGTAAAGCGCATGCTTTGTAACAATTCTTTTATCAAATCTCATGTATCATTTTAAACACTTTTTGGTCGTTCTTATAGAAATATCTTTGTGCTATAACGAGAAGTAACATGAACGCCCCGGACCCTTATTCCGCTGCGACCCATTTTGGGGGTGTTATAGATTGGAATCAGAGCCAAGGTTATAGAGAACCAGGTCAAATGTTTTGCTGGACTATAACCGTTTTCAAACATTGCATTCATAAAAAAGGGGTTTTTACGGGACACACACTAGTTGTTGCATTAGTTAGTTATACTAAATGCAATTCAATTATTGAATATACGTGTTTTAAATATATTACGTAATATGCTATAAGAGTCTTATATAATATACTCATATAAGCCATTTCTGCTGGTCACAGTAGTCATGTCAGTTGATTCCGCAATTACCTATACTTCTGTTCACTCTGAAGCACGATCATGGAGTATCCCATCTGAGGATCCTTACGAGGAGGCTGCCAGACAGTTACTAGAGCAGGCACTACATTCTCCAGAGTATGTACCTAATCCCATGGAGCTGGAGGATCATGTACCAGTGTATATTCTGGAGCCTGAGCATCTTGAGGACTTAGTGCCAGCTGAGGATGAGGCACCTACACCTCTACTACCACCATCCTTTTTATCTCCACGTATTCGACCCCTAAGTCCTAGAGCACTCGCGGCTGAGATGAGAGATGTAGCATCATCCCTCTATCATTCACTACACCCATCAGGGACACCATCATTGTTACCTATACCTCCACCTGCACCATCCGCTAGCCGCAGAGCTGATATTCCCGAGGCTGATAC
>BQNB010048119.1:0-31710 GCA_026074375.1 Tanacetum coccineum
CTCCTCATTTTTCATATAGTTCCTGTATAAACATAGAATATACACATAATTAAACCCAAAAAGATTGAATTTTTATATATATAAAAAAGGATTAAAGCTTCAAAATAAGACAATTAATTGCTCGAGTATAGTCTGTACCGTCCTTTTTTACCCTGCTATGAGTTTCTTATTTACTAGCTATGAAAACATCATACCCTCTTCCCCATATTCTTTACAAAAACAATAATGAAATCTAAACATCTATATAAAAAAGCATCTCAGAGTTACTTTCCCCATATTTTTCTTCATTTTATAGAATCAAAGTGCAAGGATAACAAAGTTTGTTATATCTTCATAGATGCTTTTATAAAAAAACAAATATATAAAAAAAAACATATATGGATCTCAGGAAGAATATATTTTTTCATCAGAATCCTTTTTTTAAAAGGATTTAACAGATAGATAACGCAGTTTCTTCATAATACATCATTGATCCAAGTGTTTTTTGATGTTATACAAAATAGTATGAAAAATAAACTAATCTAAAGAAAAAATAAAATTAAAAGTTGGGTTAAAGTGTTATGAGTTGAATTAGGTGAAAGGAAATGGTTATTATATAGCGGCAGTATGATGATTATAAACCCTAATATTTCATATTTGATGGGCCTTACTCCTTAGTGAGCTGTTGACCTGCTGTAGGTTTAGATGGGCCTTTTTGGGCTGTTATTAATGGTCCGGGTAACTTGTTTCGTTTTATGAGTTTAGTAGGGGTGAGCAGAAAAATCGAAAAATCCGAATACGAAAACCGAAACTGAACCGAACTAGATTCAACCGAATCGAACCGAAAACCGAACCGAACTACTAATTTGGTTCTCGGTTTGGATATGGTTTTGGCAATCAAAACCGAAAACCGAATTTATATAAATATATATATATATTTTTTTTATATATATATATATATATATATACAAATAAACTTTTATCCTAATATAAAAAAACACTTTTTATGCTTAAAATAATTTTTTTGCTAAATACTTATGTAATTATTAATTAAAAATAAATAAATTGTGAAATTCGGGTTGTTCGGGTTATTCGGGTCAAACCGAGAACCGAACCGAATTCAAATTCGGTTTTCGGTTCGATTCGGTTGAATCCTAGTTCGGTTCGGTTTTCGGTTTGACCCAAAAAAAAATTAACCGAACTAACCGAACCAAACTAACAGAACAACCCGAGAACCAAACCGATCAACACCCCTAGTTCTGATTACTTGCGAGCCTTTTTACTCATAAACTGGGCTGATCCCAAGGCCAATTATTGACCCTTGTCTCACCGACACACATAGCGAGGTTTGAACCTTTAAAGCCACCCATGGGGGTGTTTGTTTCGGCTTATATGTGGGTTTATAAGCTTATTTGATTTCGGCTTATATTTCATAGGCCTCAATTTTATGGCTTATTTTGAGTCATATGGGCTTATATAAGTTTATCATATCGTAATAAACTTATATAAGCCCACAAGTCTCAAAATAATCCGGAAAGGTTATTAAATATAAACGGTCAAATAAGCTCATAAGCCCACGTACAAACCGATACAAACACCCCCATGGTTTTAGGGGGTGTTTGGGTAAGCTTATGAGTAGAATCTCTGAGGGTGTTTCGGATGGTTATCCATACTGCTTATATGATTATTATCTAAATTTGCGTTTTCAGACAATTTGTGATCAACAGTTTTGAGGGTGTTTTGGGATTGCATACTAAAACTGCTGCTTATTTGGTTAGATGCAATCCCAAACACTCACTTAGCGCAACATGTGCACCAACTGGGGGAAAACCGAGGAAGCAACTCTAAAAAATGCAGTTTGTTCTATTATGGGATTACCCACGAAACTGTACAATGTTAGTATGACTCAGTCGAACCTTTTTGGAGGGTTTGGTTATGGTCCCTTTCTGTAGCTTTTGGTGTAGCTATATAGAGCCTTTATCAGGATGATACTGTCGAAACAATAATTTGGAAATTTGCAGCATACGTTGTGCACTTAAGGTTGATGTTAGGATGGGGGTTTCGGGTAGTGTTGGAAAGAATCGAGAGTGTGTGCTGCACTATTTTCCCCCAAGTTTCAGTAAGTTGCCTATCGAACATGTCGAGTGGCAAAATGATAGGATTATTGGGTTCTTTTCAACCTGAACGCCCCTGATTTATTTGTGGAACTGTGTTTGAGATCTTGTCTATTTGTGGAACCGTGTTTGAGATCTTGTCCTCGTTTGGAATGTGTTGGTGTAAGGTTTGAAGCGATTTAAGTCTCTAAGTCTTTGACCTTTGTGTGTTTGAAAGGAGAATGTTCTAATATAATTGGCCTGTTTTGGGTTGGTGGAATGTGGGATTCTTCGTTATTGGCATTGATTTTGGTCAGAGTGAACACTCGAGCGAGTTTAGTTTTCATGATAACTTACAAGTTACACCTTTTCTCTTACTGCCAACTAATACTTTTTATATTTTGAGGAATGGGTTCAAGCGAGTTTAGTTTCTCATTGACTAGTTTGAGAGTCAGAGTAAATACTCGAGGGTAAGCTGTTGCTAGATGCTATTTTGTACTTGCCTCCATTTATGTTCTAGGACATGTCACGTTTCAGGCCATGGAGATTAAAACTACTACTAATACCTCTGGTTCATCGATTTATAGGTTTTAGAACACCCTTTTGGGTTGGGATCCTGATTTAGGTTATTCAGTAAAGGTCTAGACGTGTTGTTACATTTTGTTCCCTTGTATTATCATAGAATCTACTATATGGTTTATTTATCATAGGACTTGATCGTTCTCAGTCTTTCCATGTAAATCGGTAGTATGCTGACAGAACCCCCTTGATGCAGTGCAAGTGATATTTGCTCCAAAATCTGAACTCTTGCCTTAGTTTTCCGTTTGTCATAGTCATGACTGATCTTATTCTTATAATTCAGTTGCAATGCATTAGCTCTAACATACTTGTTAGATGATAACCATTTTAAGTTTAAACAGGGTTATCTTCTTTTTCCAGTGTGATAAATAACCTTAGTTCTTTAAAAACCCTTGGCATTTTCATGAATATGCTTATCTATATCTATCCCATTGACAAAGATTGTAATATAAGATTCATTTTCTTATCTGGTTGTATGTTGGATTTGGTTGTTCTGATGGTAATTATATTGCATATCTGTTGTGCTAGGATGTCATGGCTTTCTATTTGCGCTTTTTTAACTCTATATAGAAATGTTGATGATACTCGGATTTTTGGGTTTTTCTGTTTGCATTAGAATGCAAGTGATACTTGGATGTAGGGGATTTATATATGCAATTATTTATTCATTTTGTTTGTACCATTTAATGGTTCATTTAACATTTAAGTCTATATTTTTTGTTATCTCGGATCTTAGCTGTTATCATCAATGGTAAGAAACAATTGTGCGACGTCGTTTTTGGAGCTTTATTACCTATATAAACCCCTGTTTCGCCTAGGGTTGTGCCTACTTCTTTTTCTGTAAACTTTTGTTAAATATATCCACCGCCACCCAAAATAGACAGTTTCCGGTCTGATGGAAATGTCATTCACATAATTGGTGGAGATGATAAGCCGGTTTCAGTAACAGGAAACGAGTATGATACGACATATGGTGCTACTACTTTCGATTTGAGTTACGATGGGAATGCAGTTGAGGAGAATACTGATAGAACCTTGAAACACTACAAGAAGTTCTACAGTGAAGAGGGCTGCCCTTTTGGTGACGACTGTACTTTTGTTCACGACTTAGAATCTAAGTATCGTGAAAGAACAACAATACTACTTTCAGGTGGTGGATCTAGTTCTATGAAAAGGGGCAGAAGAGACACTTCAGCAGTGCCACCAGTAGCACCACCACCGGTACTAGCGGTACTGCCAGCATGGCCACGATCTGCAGCACCAACATCTCCATTAGCACCACAGCCACTGCCAGCAGCAGAGGCTGATGCAACTGTGAAGCCAGTGAATTGGCGAACAAGGATTTGTATGAAATGAGAGTATTCAGGCTACTGTGGATTTGGGAACAAGTGTGCATTTGCTCACGGTGAAACAAGTATAGTTCATTAAATTTCTTATTTCATATAGTAATAATAATTATTAATCTTAATTTTCCTTCTCAGTTAGATGTTGGGAACTGCATGTCACAGTTAATGAATGGTTTGGTTTTCTATCTTCAGTTATTTACTAAGATCTAGATTAATAATAATAGTTGTTTGTCAAGATTTTTTTTGCCCCCCTCCAACTTCCTGGATCCGCCACTAGTTGCTACCGACATTCAAGTTAGTGCGATGAATTTGAATCATCCTTGTAACTACTTTGGTCATGTATTTCGGTTATTGACATTTACGAAGCTGATATGTAGTTTGTATGGCATAGTTAAGGGTATAATGGAAGACTACATAATAAGTTCTATGGAACAATGAGGGTAGTTTGGTGAAAGTTTTTCAGCCGAAGGAAGCCATAAAAATGATTTAACTTGGTATAATCCAATAACGCTAGATTATTATTGTCTTACCCTTGAGATTAAAGTGGATGTTTGTCACACTTTCATCTAAACCCATTCTTATTGTATTTATTTTACGAGCATGAGCCTATTAGTTTATATAGTCCTATAGTTGGGGCTAAATTGCTTGCTTCATTTTTAATTCCAATGCCAGTGACTTGCTTTAAATTTATGAAGACTATTATTCATTGTAAATAAATAGAAAAAAAGGCAAAGTTGCAACAAGCTTTACACTCCCCTATTTGCTTGAAAACATGCAAAAAGATGTATAGCATTTATCAGTTTAGCTCAACAAAGTTTGACATCTAAAGTCAAACAACGAGAACTAACAGGGATCTAAGCACGTTAAGAGTTTTAGGGAGGTATAACAGATGCATATAGATAACGATACAATCTAAAATAGCTCTGTTACACGTTTTATTGTATGATCCTGTACTTGTAGTTTTCATGGTCATACTTTGACTTTTACCGTCATACTTTTGGCTTTTACAAGTACTTTAACTAGACACTAGTACTAGAGAGTATCTTTAAAGTCAAAGAACTAATAACAACTAATACTTCTATTGACAGAACTACGGCGATATGGTAGTGCGCTTGTCAACCCCCCAAACCAAAGCTTCAATGTTCCAAACTCTGAGCAGCCCTGCTCGTCATTAGCAATCGTATGTTTGCTGGAACCGCTTGCAAAGGTGCTGAGCAGAGATCAGGTCAGACGACGTGGAAGTTGCCAAAGAAGATTAATGGTATCTATGGCGACTGGATTGATGACATTCAGTAAGTTTCATATTTTTATTTTTAACTCTTCAATTATTGGAAAAACTCGGATCCACCTCTTTGGTTGCAGTTTATGCTGCTTAGCTTATTTCGGCCTTTTGACTATTAAGACCATGGTTGACTTGGTTTTCTGAATTTTGTTGTTCCTCGAATTTGGAGACCTTATCAGCTTTGATGTCTTTTTATGCTTTTGTTGTGTAATGCGAGAACGTTGTTTCATGTTCTCAACAATAAGATCATTTCATTTCATGCTCAGTTTACCATGTTTTTTACTGCAAATTGAGACCGATAACTCGATAAAGCTTACCTTTCTTAAGCCTTAAAGAAAAGGCTAACCGTTCTTAAGAGGAAATGAACATGAGGAGTGAGGTCACATGGACAATATACCATGGGAGGGTGTCTGACAGGTTGAAACCGGTTCAGAGGAGGAGACCACACCACACCTACCAATAGGGGTGTTAATCGGGTTGGTTGGGTTCAGGTCAATACGGGTCAAGGCTGAAAATAACATATTTGAACTCGGGTTTTCCGGGTTCGGGTCAATTCGGGTCGGATCAACCCAAATATGAGTAAATTACTTGGATCGTCCATGTGGTTTAGGCGAAATCACTACTCTTGTCCCTTGATGTGTGCTTAAACACACATCGTTTTTACCCCGGTAAACACTTTAAATCGGACTAAAAACATAAAATATAATAAATTATATTGCAAATATATTTGTTTTGTGTTTTTATGTCTTACAGGTACAAAGGATTGAAAACAAAGCAAAAAAACGGCGACTTTCAGGAGAGTTTCGACAACGTTTTCACGTTTATCGAGGTTCAAACAAAGTCGTAAAAATTCCCCGAGCACACCATTGGAAAGAGCACGAAATTACGAGTTCAACGATACAGGCCTTTTATATTTGACCCTTTTTATTTGAACCGTTCACGCCTTTATTTGGACCTTAAGCTTAACTAAACCAGCCCAAGCTTGTTAATGCATAAAAGGAAAAATAGTGTGTACATATATCAAGAGGAAGCCCAGCGCAGATGGTTCACCTAGGACGTCCCTCGAGCAGTTGTTTAGGAGGTCCCGGGTTCGAGCCCTGCGAGGGGTGCTTTTTGCGAATTTATCCTCTTCTCTGATGGTTTCGAGTCCACATAAGAGGTGTAGGTTCATTTGCAAATAACACGTTTGAATTAGAATTCAATCCACCAAACATCCAACCACCGTAACCCCACCAATAATAATCAAAAGATTCCTAAAGAATTAATTCAAGAAATCCACTATGCACCAAATAAATCATACGTTTATTTCAAGAATTAATTTGGGTACAAGCATGAGCATGGGTATTGTTTGCGTCAGTTTTTTGGCCTCGATTTCCGCGTAAAAATCTGGTAAAAATCTTTCTCTCTCTCTCTCTCTCTCTCTCTCTCTCAGTTGTTTAGGAGGTTCCGGGTTCGAGCCCTGCGAGGGGTGCTTTTTGCGAATTTATTCATTTGCAAGTTAGGAGGCTCGGAGTTGGCTCGGGATTGGTTTGTCAACCGAACCAACATTATATATCTGTTGGGGGACACATGTCACGCGGACACTGGTGGATCGGGCACGTGACAGCCAATGATTGGCTGGAGGGTGCGAAAAGACTAAACTACCCATGTTTTTTGTGCTTTGATTGGCTGGCGCAGTGAATTGACGAAAACACCCTCGTCTCAATTGGGCTATATGTTCAACAGGATCATTTTCAAAGTGTTTAGTTTTAGTGTTTTCTCTAGTTTAGATCTAAAAAAATATATTTAGCTTATTTAGTTGTTAGAATTAGCTTATTAGGGATTTGTACTCAGCTTATTTCAACAGCTTATTGTAACAACTTATTGGTATTAATGAAGATGTTTTGAAGATTTGTGGCTTATTCTCATGGCTTATTCTTATTCCTCTTTTTCTTTTCTTTTTGGCTTTTCGAAATAAGCATTTCCTCAAGCTTATTTTCTGGGCTTATATTTCTGGCTTATTCGGAAACAAGTTATTAATCGAATAAGCTACTAGTCGCTTATTGGATCTAGTTTCTTATTTCTCTTATAAGGCTCGAACATATAAGCTTTCGAATAAGCTTAAGTATTGCTTATTTTCGAATAAGCTTGGTTTGCTTATTGTCTTTAGCTTATGTTTCAGATTCGAATAAGCTTGCTTCTAGCTTATTCGATCTTAGATCTAGCTTAAATCTACAAAACTCTTTTCGGTTATTAGTTTCCTTCTCTTTTCTTTTTCTAGTCGAATAAGCTTATAGCTTATTCGGTTTGCTTATTACTTCTTTTTCTAATCTTCTAGCTCGATTCAAAAAAGGAAAAAGGTGCAACGAGCTTATAAGCTTGGCTTATTCTCAATAAGCCTTTGACACCTTGAATTTTCGAGAGCTTATTTAGAAGATTTAAGGTTTTATTAGCTTATTTTCTAAGAATTAGTTATAAAGTTTTTGGTTTACTTATTTTCTTTTAGCTTATTCTCTTTTTGAGCTTATTCGATATTCTTAATAAGGGTGCGACGAGTCTTGAACTCGGCGTATTCAATAAGCCTTTGACACCCTTTCTATTCGAATAGCTTAGAGCTTATTTAGTTTAAGATTCCTAAAGTAGATCTAGTTTTTTAAAACTTTTAAAATAGCTTATTTGTTTAGATCTACTACCTTTTAGCTTTTCCATTTCAAAATACTTAATATTTTGAGATTAAAGCTTTTAGCTTATAGCTTATTTGTCTTAACCCTTTGTTTGTCTTATTTTTGATGGATTCGATTCTACACTTTGGCGTGGAGCTTAAGGGTTACATAAGCTAGATTAATTTTCAAGTTTAGAGCTTTATTTAGTTTTTATTAAGCTTATAGTTTATAAAGTTTACAACTTTATTTACTATTTAGTAAAATAAAGGTTATTAGAGAAATAAACTAGGTATTTTTCTTAAGTTTATGTAATCGGGTGGTTATATATTCGATTTCGGTTCATCATCCGGTTCTACCTTCTTTCTCTTTTCAATAATAATAAATGTAGATTTAATTTAGCTTATCATGTTTATTGTTGCTTATTTGTTGATTAATATGTTTAGTGAGTAGTTCTTTTATATGCTTGTTAAGTGATTAATTGTTTAGTGAATTAAGTGTGATTATAAAAGTGAAAATATTGATTATTGATTTTTGGATTACTTAGATTAGTGTTTTGGTTATTCGAGCGGGAAAAACCCGTAAGAATAATTAGGCATTAATTTAGTAATCGATATCTTGATAAAAAATATTTTCAATAAAAACCAACGTTATGAGAAGATAATTTATTTGAAAGATATTGATTCATCAATAAGGACTTAATTATATATTTAATTCACACTTAAGGATCTAAACATTTCACTTAGCAAGCATATTCGTCTTATATATTTTCTAGATCTTTTAGCATAATCGTTGTTAGCTTTTTTTCATTCGTATAATTTTAGTGATCTTTATTTGGTAATTTTAGTGAAAAAATTAGTTTAAAATCAAAAACCAAAAATATTTGACAATCAAGCATTCAACGACAAACTAAAACGTGATTTTCAATTCATCTCTCGTTGGGACACGACACCCGGAAGGTTGACTATTACTTTTCCTAAAGTAATTTTCTTGATCCTTACGGAATACTCTCTATACCATTACTCTCTATACCATTACTATTGATCTAATATATGTATATATATATATATATATATATATATGTATATATATATATATATATATATATATATATATATACGTATATTTTATCGAATCAGTTTTGGCGACGTTGCCGGGGAGAGTTGTAACGATTATCGTGTTTCGTTTCGAGTTAGTGCCTTGGAGATCCTTTCGTCTCGAAAGTTTATTTTCGTACTTATTAAAAAAATATAAAAATCAAAAAATATTTTCTATTTTCCTATCTTTATAAAAAACCAAAAATATTTTTATTTTCTATTTTACTTTATATAAAAATTAAAAATCTAAAAATATTTTATTTTCATAAAAATACAAAAATATTTTCTATCTTATTTCTTTTTAGTGTATGAGAACTCGTTCTTCTTCCAACGAACTTGTTTCTCCTCTTTTGAATCCCGAAAGAGTTATAAGTGATCGTCGAGGAAATCGTGTTGATCCGTCACTTTTGAATAATTTTAAGGAAATTAATATGAATAATCAAAATCAAAATCTGATGCCCTACCGATGGTTGGTAATCATGATCAGGTTCCACCTCATGTGGTTCTTATTCCTATGCCAGCTCCCGATCTCCAAACGATAAAGGAGTTGTGCCAGCCGACGATGAATGGATGGGGCGGACCAATCGCCACGCTTACCATTCAGGCTACTGATTTTAGACTTATGAATCACATGATTCAGCAAGTCCAGAACAGTTGTCAGTTTCACGGATTGTCGGGTGACGATGCAAATAAGCATCTTGACAAGTTCTTACACGTCACCCAGAGCATGAAGCAGAACGGGGTCTCGATAGACGGCCTTCGCTTATTCCTCTTTCCTTATTCTTTGACACATCATGCCTCCGCTTGGTTTGATCGTTTACCAAAGAATTCTATTCATTCCTTCGAGCAAATGGTTTCTAAATTTCTTTCTAAATACTTTCCTCCCTTTATGGTCACCAAACTCAGGAATGAAATCAGTAACTTCTGACAGATTCCCGATGAATCTTTATTCGAAGTGTGGGAACGTTACAAGCTTTTGATTGACGGATGTCCGAATCATAATATGTTACCTGTAACTCAAACAGATACGTTCTATAACGGGTTAAGTTTGAGACATCGTGATAAAATCAATGCTGCTGATAAACCTTAAATTTCTACAAAACTATATTTACAAAAATATATACACAAAATATTTTATCATAAAAGAAATGTTTTATTAAAATAATAAATTTAAAATCGGATTTTCCCCCCAAAATGGAAGGTTCCAAAACAGATAACACATTCCCCACTAAAAGACAAAAAGAGGAGCGTACTCTACGGGCGGCCCCCTTATAGGCCTGGCAGCCCCCTAATATATTAGGGATCGTCGAGACCGCCATAAATACTGGGCCACCCCATCTGAAAAACAGAACTTATTGCCACGAATTTTCTCAGATCAACTTTTCTCCCTTCTTTCTTTCTTTCTAAAACACATATCTTGATCACTAACATATCTTGATCTTGTTTCAAGTGATGAATTCCCTCTTCCTTCCTTCTTCTAATCAAGTACAAGAGAAGAACAATCGTATTCATCTAGAAACGAATTGTTATCACGTGATCTCTTTCTTCCTCCTCAAGATCACAAGTCTTCATTACATTAACTTTGTGTTGTTGTATAAATTGGATTGTGTGTAGATTCAATAGTGTAAATTGTGTATTTGTGTGAATTGGATTGCGTGTAAATCCAAGAGTATATATCTTGTGAAGACTTAATGAAGTCTTAGATTGGTTCTAGCTAAGATTAGGACTCGACATCTAGCTTAGTGTCAGAAAAGAAAGTAAGCGACGTGTAAACGGTTTTCTCCGCCTAAAATAGAGCTTGTTGACATAGTAAAATCTCGAGTGGAGTACTCGGTGAGTGGAGTAGGGCGAAGAAGTGCTTCGTAGCCGAACCACTATAAATCATGGTGTCTTGGTTTGATCGTTTCTTTCCTTATCCCTCTATATTGTTATTGTTTATTTAGTTCATTACATTAGATAGTTTAGTTGTGATTCATATTGTTGGTTGATTGACATACAACTCAAATCAAACCATTTTATAAGCAAAGTTCTAAAACGGATAATTAACCGGTAAACTATTCAACCTCCCCCCCCCTTCTAGTTTCCAACAATTGGTATCAGGAGCCAAGGTCATTCAAGATTTTTAAAATATACTGTATTTTAAAGCTTGGATCGATCTATGAATTCCGACAAATATCTAGAAGGGCAATCCATGCAAAGACCACCACTTTTTGAAAGTGATAGTTTTATTTATTGGAAAAATAGATTTGAGACATATGTTAAATCAAAAGATCTAGATCTTTAGCATGTTATTACCGATGGTGATTTTCAACCTATTGTACAAAATCCGGAAACCAAATTAGATGAGGTTATCCTTTTTGAAAAACAAATCGATGATCTCAAAAAGAGACTCGCGAAAAATAGTGAAGCTAAAATGGTTATTTACAATGCTTTGCCTAGAAAAGAATATGAAAGAATTTTTATGTGTAATACGACAAAAAAAATTTGGAAAACTTTGTTAATCACCCATCAAGGTAATAGCCAAGTCAAAGATAATAAGATCAACCTTTTGGTTCAACAATATGAACAATTCGTCATTTCTGAAGACGAATCTTTTGATAGTGCTTTTGCTAGATTTAATACTATTATTACTAGTCTTAAAGCTCTTGATGAAGGTTATTCTAGCAAAAACTACATAAGGAAGTTTCTTAGGGCTCTACATCCTAAATGGAGAGCAAAGGTCACGGCGATTGAAGAGTTGAAAGACTTAACGTCACTATCTCTTGATGAGCTTATCGGGAACCTCAAAGTTCACGAAATGATCATCAAGAAAGATTTCGAAATAGTCAAAGCAAAAGTTGAAAGGAAATCTATTGCTTTAAAGGCTAAGAAAGAATCTAGTGATGAAGAGTGTTCAACTTCCGGTAGTCAGAGAGTAAAACGTGTAGAACCGTAAAGGGGTGAATATGGTCTTTCCGACTTCTTGGAATTTTATAAAACTTCAAGTCTCAAATAAATCGAGTGGTGTAATAATCTACTTTATAACACAACCAATAAGTAGATGATGAAGCGTTATGATGTGTGCTTAAACACAAATCATTTATAACTCGGGAAAACCACCATACAATCGGACTAATAACACATAAAATACGAGTATTATATTGCACAATGTTTGTATTGTGTTATTAGTCTTAAGGTATAAGAATTTGAAAACGAAGCAAAAATGGTAATTTTCGGGTTTCTTTCGACGATGTTTTCACGTTTATCGAGGTTCAAACGAAGTCGTTAATATTCTACAATCACTCCTTTTGGAAAGAGCACAAAATTACGAGTCCAACGGTACCGGCCTTTCTATCTTGAATCTTTCTAATTTGAACCTTTTACGCCATTTTGACCCTTTTTACTATTAATAACCTTGACTGGACCAACTATAGCACAAAAGAAATTAACTTGGGTAGTAAATACAGACCTATGCTCTAGCTCAGCTAGTAGCATGAGTTTGTTTAAACTCTTGACCTCAAGGTCTTGAGTTTGAGTCCGGGTGAGAGCTTTTAGCCTTATGCCACGTGGCACCACTTAGGTGGTGACACGTGATAACCCGACTTGGCCGTTGACCCGACTCGGCTATTGACACCGGCTACCACTGTTTCGGCCAGTAGTCCCGACAATGTTTACGGTGGGTCAGGCCTCCGTTGGCCACCGTTCACCGCGACCGTTGACGTCATGGCACCGTTGACGGTGGTTACGGCTGGTGGTCGATGACGGGTGTCGAAATAGTTATCATGCCACGTGGCACCACTCATGGTGGTGACACGTGGCCATCTAATGATTGGAATGCAGGTTGCAGGCTTGGGTACGAGGTAGCAGGTTCAATTGTTAGCTCGGAAGGCTCGGTGGTTGGCTCGGGACACCGAACCAACAAAGAATAATCTGGAAGGCCACGTGGAGCTCATTAATCGGTGGATCAAAGAAAAACATGCCTGGCAAAAGCTTGCCATCTAGTGATGGATCCGAAGCATAATGGCCAATCATTGGCTCATGGTGTTTATGAGGGGTTTTTTATGCAATTTGTTAGAAATTTCCTTCCGGTGACGCTCCTTCACACAAAATTACAAAAATACCCCTTGGCTTAGACCTTATAAATACAAACGCATAGCAGCAGTAGAGAGTGGTGTAGGATTTAATGTGTAGGTTTAGTAGTTTACTCTCAAATATTAGTGTAGCTTATTATTATAGTTTTAGCTTATTACGGACTTGTGTAAATAAAACTAAAATAAAAAAAAAAAAAAAATAAATAAAGAAAAAAAAAAAAAAAAAAAAAAAAAAAAAAAAAAGAAAAAAAAAAAAAAAAAAAAAAAAAAAAAAAATAAAAAAAAAATATACAACTAAAAAAAAAAAAAAAAAAAAAAAAAATAATAAAAAAAATCCTAAATAAAATAAAAAAAACAAAAAAAAAAAAAAATTAAAAATACAAAAAAATAAAAAAAAAAAATAAAAAAAAAAAAAAAAAAAAAAAAAATAAAAAAAAAAAAAAAAAAAGCTGTTTAAGCTTATTAGTATTAGTGTTATAAGATCTTATTTTGGTAATGTGAGGGGGGGTGGGGGGGATGAAGTTTATTGGAAGTTACTTGAGCTTAATATTTTTAAATCTCTATTTCTTTTCTTTTTAAGATTACTTTGAGATTATTGCTTAATAGCTTATTATCTCTTAATCAAATAAGCTCTTATATCTTATCCGATTTGATTTTTAAGCATACATATTCGAAATAGCTTAGCTTATTTTCGATGTTCCTTTTTGTCCCTTCTTTTTGTAATAAGTATTTATTTGCTTATTCGATTAGTTATTTGTAGTTATTGATTTTTGCTATTTTGGTTATTATTTCTTGATCTAATCCTTAATGATACTATTCCGAGTTTCACTTGATTGAACACCTTAGTTTCGGGTGGATTAGATCTAAAGTCTTCATTTTTATTAGCTCATTATCTTAGAATAATCAATTCTGCTTATTATTGTTATTATTACTTGTTATATTAACTTGTCTTTGTTTTATTGAATATGAAATCGATCCAACTCTTAGGCGACGAGCTTATGGTTTTATAAGCTCTTTTACTATTAAAAGTTCAAGTTTTTTAGTTTTTACCTAGCTTATTAGTTAATAAAACTCAAAACTTTACTAAATAATTAGTGAAATAAAAACTAATAAAGTCTTAAATTTTAAAAGTTTAACTAAGTTTATAAGAGCGGGTGGTTTAATTCGTTTCGTTCTCATCAAACGGGTTCTACTTTCTCATCTTTTTTTTACTCTTGTATTTAGTAGCTTATTTAGTAGATTTAATAAAAAAATGTTTATGTTTGCTTTGTTGATTAGTGCTAGCTTAGTTAGTATGCTTAGTGAGTAGATTTTATATATGCTTGTTAAGTGATAAATTGTATAGTGAATCAAGTGTGATTATAAAATTGGAAAATTTTGATTAGTGGTTTTTCGGTATATTAGATTAGTGTTTTCGGTTCATTTGTCAATGTGGGCAAAAGCCGTAAGAATGATTAGGCATTACTTTATGTAATGATATCTTGATTAAAAATTATTTTCAAATTAAAAAACCAACGTTGTGAGAAAATAATTTGTTTGAAAGATATGGATTCATCGATAAAGACTTAATTATATATTTAATTCACACTTAAGGATCTAAACATTTCGCTTAGCAAGCATATCTTTAATATATATATATATATGATATATATATAATAGATATATATATATATATATATATAATATATTATTATATATATTTATATTCTTTTATAGATTAAATTTGCTTGCTTATTGTTTTTTTTATATTTTCTAGTTCTATAGTTTATTTTTATTATATACTTAGTTTTAAAACCAAAAACAAATATTTGACAATCAAGCATCAAACAAAACGCTTTCGTGAATTTCAAAATACTCTCTCGTTGCGACCGACATCGAAAGGATTAACTAATTACTTGTCCTCAAGTATTTTTCCCATCTATACGGGATACTTCATATTATTTACTCGACTAGTCGTTTAGACCAATCAGTTTTTTGGCGCCGTTGCCGGAAAGAGGGTGTACGCATCTGACAGTGAGTGTTTGAAGTTAGTGCCTTGAAGATCCTTTCTCTTTTGAAAGTATATTTTCGTACTTATATAAAAAAATAAAAATCCAAAAATATTTTCTATTTCTATTTTATTTTCATTTATATAAATATTTTAAAATTTCCAAAAATATTTTCATTTTTATTTCTTTTATAAAAAATCCAAAAATATTTTCTATTTTTGTATCTTTATAAAAATCCAAAAATATTTTTCATTTCTATTTTATTTTCTTCTATAAATATTTAAAAAAATCCAAAAATATTTTTATTTTTATTTCTTTTTAGTGCATGAGCACTCGTTCTTCTTCTTCTTCTTCTAATCTTATCCCTCCTTTCTCCGATCCCGAGAGTGTTATTCGAACTCGACGAAGAAATCTTGGTGATCCTTCACTTTTACTTGATTTTGAAGAAATAAATATGATTAATAATACTAATAACGTTCAAGGACCGCCTCCTGCGGGTCCTCCTCCTCAAAATCATAATGGTCCACCGAGACCTTAAATTTCATATGCAACTCTGATCTCCGAACGATAGAGGAGCTGTGCCAGCCGACGATAAATGGACGGGGCGGGTCGGCGGGTGCCGTTTCCCGGTCGCGGCGGGCCGTCCGGAAAGGCATCCGTCCCGGATCTCGAACACGGGCTGTACGCGGGACGATCGCTCATTGATCATCAGGCTACTGACTTCGGACTGAAGAATCATATGATTCAACAAGTCCAAAACAGTTGTCAATTTCACGGGCTACCGGGTGATGATGCAAATAAGCATCTCGATAAGTTCTTGACTATCACCCAGAGTATGAAGCAGAACGGGGTCACCGATTATAACACCCTGTGTTTTCAAGACATTGACGACGTCGATAAATCAGCAATGTACCTTTTGTATTGTACGCATTTTGACTTTAACATAAATGTTAAGCTAAACGCGGTAAGATAAACATTAGCGTTCAATGTACACGGGCATTCAACAATTAAATGTTTAATCAAGCAAGGGTTATATTAAGTATTTTGAGAATAATTATTAAACTTTGTTCCTTTTCTTTTTATCGGATACGTACAAGTGTATAGTTCTCGCGATAAATTGCGTTTAGCACTCCCGGAAAACACAACCACCAAAACTTTTCTACACGCTTCAACAAATACCACATTTATACCCCATACACAAAAAATTAGTCAACAACATCACATATATCATCTTATTGCCGAAATTATGGCCATTGATTCAAAGATGTAAGAAAAATTCACACTTTGGTCAAATGTGCAACATACCTCGATAATACCTAGCCATGCCTTGTCTATTTGACTAAGACTATGACCATGACTTCCCTAAAACCCTCTTTATGTCTCTTTGACTATCTATGATCATATATATACATGCATACCAAGAGATAACACATAGATAACATAAAACACTTGGTGAAAAAGCTACAAACACTCTCTTGTCCTCCTTACAAGCCCACGACTCACTAAGCCATTCTAACACAATCCATACAAAATTTATTAACTATTTTCCATACACTCTTATTTCATAGCTATAAGATACCTCAAAGGTTTTTGAACCTTGACTTAATTAATTTGCAAGTATTGAAGCAAGAATCAAGATTTGGGTTTCATTTGGGAACTAGGGTTTTCTTGGTTTTAAATCTGGGGTTTTTAAGTTAAACAAGGTTTCTTCACTTATTTACATCATCTACATCATCTATTATGGTTTATCTTAAGCCCTTTAACTTTTCATTTATGGGTTTATATTGCTTATTTGATATTTACATAGTGAAATCCACATTATGACATGTTTAACTTGTAAACTTGGAATTTTTTGTAAAATTATATGTTTATGAACTCTCTTACACTGTTTTTATGATTAGTAATATGAAGGTTATAAATAATACCTAAGTATTTTACAATCTTAAATAAGCTTTTCAAAAAGTCTAAGTGGTAAAACATAAAAACTAGGTCAAAAATGGATTATGAAGTTAGTTAAACATTTCTGTCCCAAAGTGGTCTTAAACAATTATACTTTAATTTAATTTTTTATAAGATAAAAAATTTCACGGTCGATTCCGAAAAAGTAAGAAATTGTCAAACGGATAAAATATCGAAAAAGTTATGATATAACAAGTTATACGCGATTAAACGGTGTCGTAAAAGAATTTTTATAAAATTGATAAACAGATTGTGTGTTATTTTTAACAAATAATACTTATTTTTGGGATTCCAAAATGATAAGAATGAAAAATTTTCTTTTATATATGGAACGAGTTATGAATTTCGCAAGTTTACGACAATTAATACTTTATATAAAACTATTTTTATAAAGTTACTATTCATGACAGAAAGTTATATTTTTTTAAACCTCATAAAATTATAGAACTTTCAAAAACGAGAACGTCCTCGAAAGAATCGTTAAAAAAACGAGAAGCTTATAACGAAATAAATACGCATTTACGGGTTTCTAGAAGACGAATACGATTAAATAAAAGTACGTCTGATTCGTGAACAGTAAAGTTACTGTTCTCCAGAAGGTTAGTCAAAAATATCGAAAATGTCAAATTATGATAACTCGTCCTAATACGAAAAAGATGAAGAGAAGGGAAACGTCAAAATCGGCTTAAAAAGAAAAGTTATGCTAGTTTTAATTAAAACGATAATTATAAAGGTTTTTACTAATAAACGCAATTTTACCAAAACCATTAGTTGGTGATTGAGCTATATAGAATATTATGTGGTTATCAAAGTACTATATTACTAGGGAGTTTCATAATGAGGCCTCTTCGGATGGCGTTTCGACGAGTTGTTGGATTTACGATTTAAAGTGTCATAACTCCTCGAACGTCATGTCATGACCTCTTAAATTATGATAGCCCGAACGATAGTACGATGTAACAACCATAAGATTATATTTAAGTACTCGATACTTATACGACCTATGATAATTTAGGTTGTTTCGATCTTGTACGGTGACCGCTTTATATGCGATTTTTGGATTATTTTGAACTCAAGGTGAGTTCATAGCCCCACATTTTTTACGTTTTCAAATGATTATAATTTATGGGGTGGAAAAACATGCTTTTGTTTTATAAATTGAACGCATAGTATTGATTACATCGTTTGCCTAAGTAGCGATATAAACCAAGTTGAGCCCATTATCTGAACTGTCAAGTGCATAGATGTAGGTGGGAATTACATTTTGTGGCGCGAATGTTCTGAATAGATCTATTTGGGGAATAGCCTCCCCGTTGGGTGACTAGCTATCACCGAGAAACGAAACGTATAGCATGTCGAATTTGGGATGTTTTCGGGTTTTGAAATTCTAATCAGGCAAGAAATTACAATTATAGTTTAATGCAAGACGGATTGTCGAGCTTCAGTGTCATGAGCTTAGTGTAAATGTAATCTTAGTTTTTGTGATGCGTTTGCATGTGTTGCATTATCTCGGGGTAAAAGTCTTGCGTCCTGAATATTATGATTTAATCGCAAACCTATGAATTCTCCAAAACATTATTGTTGACGTTTTTTTTATAGCAATGTTTTCAGAGATCAATAGGCATGGGATGCCAGGGATCGCATTGGGTTACATTTGGATTGCACACTTAAAGATTTAGGGGCATCATATTCTGGGGAAATGTATTGTCAACTTTTGTTAATATTCAACTTGAACAAGTAACAGCTATATGCTTTTGTATTAAGTTCTTTCAATTAAATCCAGTTCATTTTAACGATTTTTGGTGTCGTCCGTTCTTATATATATTGTGCTATTGATTCTTGAAGGACCACGCCCGGGACCCTTATTCCGCTGCAACCCCAATTTGGGGGTTGTTACACCGATGAGCCTTCGCTTATACCTCTTTCCTTATTCTTTGACACATCATGCCACCGCGTGGTTTGATCGTCTTCCAATGAATTCTATCCATACTTTCTAGGAGATGGCTTCGAAATTTCTTTCTAAATACTTTCCTCCTTCTATGGTTACGAAACTAAGGAATGATATCAGTAACTTCCAACAAGCTTCCGGATGAATCTTTTATTCGAATTGTTTTTGTATAAGTGAAGAGTGGGAATGTACTAGCTTATGATTGACCGATGTTTCGAATCTTAATATGTTACCCGTCGACTAAAATAGACACGTTTTATAAAGGCGTTAACTCTTTGAGATATCGTGATACAATCAATGTTGCTCTGGGGGTACTTTATGAAAAGGCGATCCAAAGAGTGTTATGATCTTATCGAGAATATGATCGCCCACCACAATGACTGGGATACTTCAGCTCATAGGGATGAGTCATCTAGTTCTACTACTTCTTCTTCGGAGATAGCAGCTCTTGCTCAGCAGATGATCGAAATAAGAAAAGATATGATTCATTATGTACCGTTCGAATCAGCAAGTTAATTATGTGACTCCTAGCTGTGAGACTTGTGGTGGTCCACATTCTTATTATGAGTGCCAAGCGACAACGAGCTACACATAGGATGTTTATGCACTACGGGGAACTATAATTCATGTGGTAATGCTTACCAACCTCAAGGAGACCGTAATCTGCTTAGCTATCGTTCTAATAATTTTCTTGGACCACCCGGTTTCAATCCATCAAATAATCAAAATCAGGGTAATAATCAAAACTTTCAAAACAATCAAAACAGGAATACACAGAATCAAAATAGATTTAATCAAGATCAAGGCTTTAATCAGAACAGAAATCAAAATTTTAACCATGGTAATGATTATAATCAAAATTATAATCAGAACCAAGGTCAAAATTAGAATCAAAACCAAGATCCAAATCAATCTTCCACTAAAGATTGATTTGCCTAACAGTTATTGATCTAGAACCAAAACTTTAATAAATACCAGGAAGTCGTAAATCAATTTGTTCAAAAGCAAATGGCTAAAATGAGAAGGCTCTCCAGGAGAGACCTCAGGGTGCGTTGCCTAACAACACAATACCTAACCCTCGTGAGGAAATCAAAGCAATTACCACACATAGTGGTAATGTTTTAGCTGAACCCTTGGTTCCACTTCCTCCTCTTTCTTCTTCTTCTAAGGAGGTGGAACGAGAACCGAAGACAATAACAGACCAGGTACTTCCCGAAAGTACCACATGTGCCCCACCTCCGGTAGTCTAGTCGACTCCCTCTTCTAGACCTTCTGAGATCCTTATTTCTCCTTCTTTTCATATTCTGAGCTGTCCTAAGTGATAAAATTTTCCTCATCAACCTCTAATTCCTTATCCCTCAAGGTTGAATAAGGAGAAGCTTCAAGACAAGTTTGATATCCAAGTCCATAAGTTCTTGCAGATGTTCAAGAAACTTCACTTCAATATCAGTCTTGCAGACGCTTTAGCTTTTATGCCAAAGTAAGCTAAATGTTAAAATATCTCCTTTTTGATAAGGAGAAACTATTAGGATTGACAAATACTTCTCTGACTGAAAATTACTCAGCGGTCTTCCTTAAAAAGTTACTCGAAAAACTTGGAGACCCTGGGAAATTTCTCATTCCCTGTGACTTTCTTGAGCTTGAGAAATGCATGGCACTAGCTGATTTAGGTGCCAGCATTAATCTCATGCCACTCTCTGTATGGAAGAAATTAATGCTTCCTAAACTTATACCCACTCGTATGACTCTCGAGCTAGCTAATTCGGTATGTGGTCCTTATAATCCAGCCGGTTCTAGTAGATGAGGATCGTGTTGATTTTGTCTGCGTACACAGTAGGTAAGTTCACATTCCTTGATGCTTCGTTGTCGTCGACTACCACATCGTCTCATGTTCCCACTTTCTTAGGGAGACCCTTCTTAGGATGGCTCGAGCTTTAGTCATTGGTATACAACAGATCATTAAGAAAAAGGAAAAACAGCTATTCTGAGAGACCAGTGATGAAAATTTGATATCCTTTCATGAGATGCACTTGAAACATCCTCAAAAGCATGGAATGAAATATCCTCATAAGCATGGAAATGAGTCAATTAATATGATTAATTTCATTGACATCACATGCGAGGATCATTTCCAAGAAGTGTTAAAAATTCAAAAATCACCTCATCCATTAAGTGGCAGTACCACTCCTCCTTTTGATTCTTTTCCTAGTTTTACACCTGTCAAGACTAGTGATTCTCTTCTCGAGGAGTTCGCCGATGAAGTCGCTCTCATTGAGTCATTTCCACCGGGAAATGATGACATTTACTTTGATGTTGAATCTGATCTAAGAGAACTAGAATATTTGCTAAATCGAGATCCTTTGATAGATTCTTCTCCAAAGAATAATATTGAAGAGACTAATTTTATTCTCGAGGAGTTCATTGATGAGCCCTCTCTAGTTGACTAAGTTCCATCTGAAAAAGATGATGATCTCTTTGATTTTGAAAATAACAATGATGAATGGAGAAATATTTTGTATCATGATCCATTTGATGACATTTACTCTAAAAAAGATAAAATCAAGAATTCTAAAACAAAGATTTTAATGGATGAACTTGAATCTCCTGAATCAAGTGTTTTACTTCATCAGTTACTCGATTGTGACTCGACTATCCATGAGGAGTTGCCTGAGATTGATACTTTGCCATTATTTTCTTCCAGAAATGAAGACAATGTTTTCAATCCAGGCATACTCGTTCATGGTAGCACTTATTTTATCACCAATGAGGTAACACCAGATAAGAATTTTAAAAAGAAAACCTTATAAGAGGCACTTTTAATTCTTGAGGAACGAAACTTTCTATCTATCTCTTCTGATCGTGAACTATTTTTTCACTTAGAATTACGCGTGACTAAAACTTTACTATCATTTTCATCTGAAAATGAGGACAAAGTTTTCAATCCCGGGATACGCATTTCAAACAGAGTTTACTTTCTTACTCTGGAATTATCTCATTGGAACTATGAAGCTTTCAAAATCATTAATGTTTATCTGAATATTTTTGAAAGCCCGATGAAGATTTTTCCATTATTCTGTTTCTACTATGGAGGGAACATCTCTTCTTTAGAAGTCCTGAATCTCCATTTTTCCCCCATGAACAAATCAATTCGGGGGCTAGTCAAGCTAGCGACTCGTTAATAAACAATCGCTTCATGGGTGGCAACTCATGCTTATCCTAGTAGTAGTAATAATATTATATTAGCTTAGATGTAGTTATAGAATAAGTGTGGGGGGCGTGCTTCTATCCTTGTTGTGTTTGTGGGTTTCCATTTTGCTTGCAGGATTCCCTATGATTGTGAAGACCTTCGTGCTTGTTTTCAATCCTCTAATCACTCGGTCTCCGATCATTTTCATGATTATATCTTGGGAATCCTCAATCCTGATCATATATATTGTCTCCCCTTTCACACTTAGAATTTTAAGCATTTGCCTTTTTCGTTCTTAAGTGTGGGTGTGGCACCCGACATTTTTAAACATTGAGTCTAATGTTTAGTTTTAAGCATGGGGGATTTCTATCGAAATGATCTTTATCTATGCCTGTCTGTGTCCCCGCAACCCCGTTTTAACAAAATATTTGTGTATTATTTTGAAGAAAAATAATAATAATAATAATATATAATAAAAATGTAGAAATAAGTAGGTCGTAGGCTAGAACTAGGGATATTTTAGACTTGACCGAGTTTTGCACTCTAGCTTTCCCCTTAACTTTCGAGACTAAGCGTTTTCAAGACTTTAAAATTTTTAAAAAGAAGGAAAAATGATAGATTTGAATATATGTTAGATGTAATGCGTGGAGTAGTGGATCTCGTTAAGAGCTATTGAGGTTAATTTGGAACCCTTTTTGCTCCAATTCAGCTTAAAAAACTACAAAATAATAATTTTACAATAAATAAAGTTTCTTGTTTTTTAGATTCTTAGTTTTAATCCCTTCGTAGAGATGCCTTCTGATATGAAAGTAAGGTACACACGAGGTTATGGTCAAAACTTGTGGAATAGTTACATGATGCTTAACAGCTCGCTCCCGTTGTCTAGGTAGTTAAAATACCACGGGACTTGGAATTTGGCTATAAAAAAATAATAAATAATAATGTGATAAACCAAAGCCGAAATAAGACCACTATTTTATGTCGGTTCACTCCCGATGTTGCAGTCGTTTAAAGGGTGGAGGTAACAATAATAATAATGATAATCCGAGACTAATAAAAGTTTGTTGTTTCCTGACGGTTTGCTCCCGTTGACTCAGCCTTCAAAAAGACGAGGAAATTTCTGAGGTCGAAATAAGACTATTGTTTCTTGTTGGTTCGCTCCCGATGTTGCAGTTGTTTAAAGGACCAATGGCTAATATTGTTGCATTAATAATTATAATAAAGCTAAATTTTGACTCTAGGGTTATCTAAATAAAGCCTCCATCTCTAGACTTGTAGTTGAGTTGTTTCGGATAGAATAAAAAGGATAACCCCTAAATCATGTGAAATTAGAACCTTAATGTGGACCTTATTCTCAGCAAATCGTCTCTTTAGGAAAGGATTTCACACTAATATTGGTTTAAACCGTTCTCCTTTATAATAATAAGGCCATGATATATTTAAATAAGTGATCTCGTTTCACATTGTATTAACTAAATAAAATCCTTAAAGGATTTGGAAATAATAGGAGCGAAAAGTTGGCTTACGCCTACACAATTATCATTTATGAGTAGCGTTAGCATCTAATTTTATATTTAGCAGTGATTTCATTTTAAGCTTAGTTCGGGGATAGTGAAAATCAAGGATGACAAACTCCCGTTCTTTAAGCCTTTTGAATAATTTTATATTATCTTAGTTTTTTATCTATTATTGAATAAGCGGTTAAAATGGGGGCGCTTTAGAAACAAATGATTTTAAACTCTTTTAATGAATCTTTTTTGTTTTGTTTTGATGTGAGAGGGTTATAAGCTTAAGGGGGGTTGTAAAGATATTTTCTTTTCGTGCTCAATCCGTTGTATTATAAACATTGTGTGTTGGACCAGCAATGGCTAAGTGTAGGGGAATTTGATGTGTGCTTAAACACACATCATTTACATCTCGTAAAACACTATAAATCAGACTAATAACCATAAAATATGATAACATATATTGCAAATATGTTTGTATTGTGTTATTATGTCTTACAGGTACAAAGGATTGTAAACAAAACAAAAAACAATAATTTTTGGGTGACTTTCGACGACGTTTTCATGTTTATCGAGATTCAAACCAACCAAGGAAAATTCCCCAAGCACTCCATTGGAAAGAGCACGAAATTACGAATCCAACGGTACCTTCCTTTATTTGTGAACCGGTCTAAGTAACCTTAAAAGGACCGGTTCAAAATCTATTATTAAACCCTTTAGTACTCTGTCAGGCCAAAAAAAAGAAGGAATAAAAGTAAAATGGTGGGGATTATTAACAAGTCCAGTGGTAGTGGCGTTTGTTGTGATGCTGCAGGTACCGGGTTCGAGATCTATGTGAAGCTAATTTTTGATTTATCTCCAGCGAGCCACGTCAGCCAACATGTCACACATCTAGGCCAGTCTTACGTCGCCACGTATACACAAACAGCTATCAGTACGAGGTATTATCACGTGATCCAAGGCCTTTAATACCAATGATTAGGTGTGTAATGACTGGCTTATTAAATGAGCTGGCATAATGATTGGCTCATATCCTCATTTAATTACTGGCAACATTCTGGCACTACGAAATGAATTAAATACCCCCTCACATTGGGCTACATATACGAAGACCACACAGCAGCTGGAGGATTATTCTCTTCTCATTGTTTTCTCTTATTTTTCACATAGTAGTAGGTTTAGATTAGGAGTAGGAGTAGCATAGTTTTAGCTTATTTAGTTTTATTATTCTAAAAGCTTTTTAGCTTATTCTCACCTTATTATATTGGCTTATTTTAATGTATGAAGATGCTTTTTGGTACAGGTTGGTTTTTATTAATGCTTAATTACTTTTTGCTTATTTTTTAATGCTTATTCTTCTACTCCTCTTTTGCTTATCTCTAAATAAGCTCTCTTATAGCTTACTTTTGAATCTGATCTCTTAAGCTTATATTCTAATAAGCTACTTCCATAGCTTATTTAGACTAGCATATTTTATATTGTTTTTGATTTAAAGCTTTTTGAGTAAGCTTATTTTAGCTTATTTTTGATTGCTTATTTTTCTAGCTTATTGTTGTTGATCCCAATAAAATATATCTTTAATACCTTAGCTTGTGTAAGGTATAGTTATGCAAGATAAATCTAACACAACTATAGTAGAAACTTTGATTATGAATATCAAAGACTATGCGTAATCTAGTCATTGATACTAGAAGAATTACAATAAAACAGTTAATAAACAAAAATCAATAACAAACAGTTTAATAAAATTTTCAGCCTCAATATAAAACGAACACTCTTAATAGATGTGTGGTTTACAAAAACCTTGAAGCTACAGATAGTATAACTGAACAATGAAAAGATGATCTTTATCACTATGCCATAGGACCTCCATTTTTATACACCAATGAGCTCCTTGTTTGATTTACTAGAATATTATAAATTTTTGATTATTCACTAAGATTCTTTCTATTGATAACTCTTATTATCACGTAGTTTTCTTGGTCTCCAATTCAACCTTTACTTCTTCAGGCAAAGGGGTTCTTATCCTTGAGCAGTTGTAATCTTTCAGAGTGTAACCCAGACAGCATTAACTTTTTATTTCAGCAGAGCACTAACTGTGTAACAAGCAGTCAGTAAACTACTTAGAATTATTTTCTTCATTCTTCATCGAGTAGTACTAAGTTACACTAGCAGTACTAACTTTATGCTAACAGTTGTAACTTTACTCAAAAGCAAGAGTTACTAAACATTATACTAGCAGTATAAGTTACACTAACGTAGTTACTTTTATCTAGCAGTATTAACTACTTGGTGCTGTATTTCTTCTAAGTCTCTGAGCGTCTTAACTTCTATTAGCAGTAGTAATATATACTAGCAGTACTATCTACTTAGCATATTTTTTCACTTATAATCAATAACGAGTACTAAGTTTTGCTTTAGCAGAATAATCTCTACCTAGCTGCAGTAACTTCCCCCCAAACAAAAAAAAATAGCTTCAAAAAGTCTTTTAATCCCAACAATCCTCCCCTAAACTTGATGTTCATCTTTTAAATCTTCAAGTTTCTAAATTAAAAGCTTTATCTTTACTAGGAGGATGCATTCAAACACTTTCAGGATTCTTGAGCTGTTTTGTCATGAGCTTAAGAAGTTGATAGCACATTTCATTCCAATGGTCAGCTTGAAGCTTCTTGTTGAGCATTTTTGTGATTTGGTGTATAGGAGTGTGATTTGGTACATCAATGAGATGTTTGGAATGTCCATTTGCATCTATGTAGAACTATTGCTTACATAATTATAATGATAGGCCAGGTTTTCATATGCAGTTATTTGACTCATTATATTGTAATAAAATTACCAACATTTTTCGCCTGTCTCGCTAGCTCGTCTGTATGGCCTAAATCTAGCTAAGATGTCATTCATAGCAATGACTAAAAGACCTAGAAATAGAGTAATGTGTGCAAACTAATAAATGCGATTGAGTTTGAATTTAAGTCTTTAAGCTGTGGGATACTACTGGGAATTGACCTCAGACCTCATGCTACATTGGATGTATGGCCTCATAGGATCAACCATTATAATTTTAGCTTAAGTATATATTGTAGACGTGGTAGTTAGCACCCATTTACTTATAAGGGCATAGTTCTAGGTTGATGTTTTACCTCTAAAAAGTCAAATGGGTACATTCAGAAAATATAATCTAAATAGGAAACATGTCAAATGTTGTAGACGTGGTAGGTAACACCCGTTTACTTATAAGGGCTTAGTTATAGGTTGATGTTTTACCTCCAAAAAGTCAAATGGGTACATTCAAAAAATATAATCTAAATAGGAAACATGTGAAATGTTGTAGACGTGGTAGTTAACACCCATTTACTTATAAAGGCTTAGTTATAGGTTGATGTTTTACCTCTAAGAAGTTAAATGGGTACATTCAGAAAATATAATCTAAATGTCTCTAGATGTTTTACCATTATCCACTATTACCTTCTACAGAGTTTCCACTAGCACTCCAGACATACTACTGTTACCTCGGAGTACTGTAGAGGTCTCCATGATAGTCTCAGCAAAGCTATAAATAGGAAACCACCTGTCATGAGTAATCGACGTAAAAAAATTACCCCTCCCAACCCCCAGTACCCTGTCCCAGTACACAATTATGCACTTTTCGTCTTTGACCAACACTCACTCCACGTACCTTATTGCATGATTCACAGCCTAGTTCTATGTTGTGAGGCCTACGTCCTCTGCGCAAGGTCCGCACTTTAGGTTAAATTGTAAAACTAGGAACACGGTTTTCTATGAACCCATATCTTCTATAAAATTTTGACCTAATCAGTTTCCTAAACCAACCTTGACTGTACACTATTGTTATACGGCCTCTTCTATTGAGTTGAATCTCATAAGCTTAGTATGATGATGTATCTTGGTACACTCCTGAGCTTAATTAATTCTTTTGATTATGCGGAGAGAATGATGATTTAAGGTGGACTCTTGCATACACAAACATTGCTCGCCACACCTCCCTCTTGACTACCATGGGAACCTGCAAACACTCTTACATGGGGCGATGAGGTTATCCTAGCACTCCCCGCAAGGGAAAATGACGAATTCATAATGTCTAGTGTTGATGATCTTGTCCCAATCCTAAGGGAGTCTGAGGTGACATTAGATTGTAATTTAGAGTGTGATATGCCTGTTAATACACCTTTGCCCACCACTGATGTTAGGGAAAAAAATTTGATATCAATTATCCTCTAGGATAATATGTAGTCGACTTTTTTTATAGATAACGAGGATATAGCTGACTTACCTAGACATTTGGTTAAGCAACTTTTTAGTCATTTAGTTAAAAAAACTGAGTTCTACTAAAAGAATGTTCGATGAGCCTTTAGGTGATGATTCAAAAACCAAGAACTTTTTTAAAAAAAATCTTCTCACATCTCACACCCTAACTATGAAACACACTGCCTGCACTTCATCACACTGCTTTAATTGCTACAATCCTTAATACGCATGTCCGTTGCCAGCCCTTTCCGGCACCACCAATAGCTCTGCACTCTCGCCCCCTCACGCTCCCCCCAGACCCAATCGTACATCAGAACCTTAAGGTAAAATAATTGCATGTTAATCATCTCGATCACTTAGACTAATAAATGAGGAAGCTCCCCACCGCACCTAATGGCTTCGACGATTACCATACCACCCACCCCTAAAATGATGGCTCATTCCTTTTCAGGGGAGACATTCTATTCTTGGACATCTGCTTATCGAAGAGGCCTTTCTTCGGGTCCACCTTTGCTAGTGTTACTCAAAAATCACCACCCCACCATCTCCTCTTGCCCTATCCAACACCCCAACTTCACTAGAATCACTGTCACGGACCACAAACAACATAATCATGTTAATATAACATTTGTACCTTAAATAAATAAAATAACCAAACCCATTTGCCGTTAGTTAAGACTGTCGGGTTATTGTTCTCCCAACCAAAATGTCAAATAATCATAAGCCATCGCCCACCTGCTCATTCTGCCATACTCAATAAGGAATTGTGATGAACTCCGCTATCTCCAACCTCACCTCAACATCCCGTCGTGATGGATTTCGACCTTGATATAAACAAGAAAAGTAACAACTAGAGTCTCACTAAGAGACCCTCCGAAACCAAAAAACCCAGCGCCTTCACCAGGTAGGCAACCCCGTCGATTAACACCACAGCAACTCACATCCCTCCCTCCCAACAAAGGATAGTCTCATCCTCACATTAGAGCTAAATTTCACCACTAGCTAGCTCTCCCTTATAGCTTGTTACCTGCAATATGTGATGGGTGTGATTCTCTCCATGTTGTGTTTTGTGGTTCCCGTTTTGCTTGTAGATTTCCCTATGATCGAAAACCTTCGTGCTTGTTTTCAATCCTCTAATCACTCGGTATCCGATCATTTTCATGATTTTATCTTGGGAAATCCTCAATCCTTATCATATATATATCTGATTTTGTTTTCCCTTTCACACTTGGAATTTTTAACATTTACTTTTTTTCGTCCTTAAGTGTGGGGGTGGCACTCGACATTTTTAAACATTGAGGCCAATGTTCAGTTCTAAGTGTGGGGGTGGGGGGGGTTTCTGTCAAAATGATCATACTGTGAGTTTGTGCCCTTTGACAACCCGTTTTTAACCAACATTTGTATTATTTTGAAAAAAAAAATTAATTATATAATTAAAAATGTAGAAAAAAGTACGGTCGTAGGCTTGGAATAGGAAGTTTTTTGAACTTGATCGATTTTTGCACTATAGCTTTCTCCCTTCATTCTTCGAGGACTAAGCGTTCCTTCGCCCCCAAGACTTAATAAAACTTTTTTTGCAAAGATACGACATCCCCTCCACCCTATCGATACGGCTCTTCCTACTCTCTCATCACACGTCTACAGTTGCTAAGATGGCAGTAGTTGGATCTCTTTAGAGCTCATAGAGGTTAAACTGAGTGTTCGCAAGATGTTAAAATTTTGCGAAGAACGAAAAATGATAGAGTTGAATATAAGTTAGATGCTAAGCGTGGAGTAGTTGGATCTCTTTAGAGCTCACAGAGGTTAATTGTGGCTTTTTGCTCCCATCAGCTTAATATATAAAAATAATATTATATATATGTATTGTACGGTTTTTGCGATTCTTAGTTTTTAATCCCTTCGTAGGAATTCCTTCTGATGAAAGTAAGGTACACATCGAGGTTTTGTCAATGTTGTGAGAAAATAGGCTACCGTTTCCTGTCGGCTCGCTCCCGATGACTCAGAAGTTAGAAGACCACAGGACTCAAAATTTGGCTAAAATAATAATAATAATAATAATGTATAATCCGAGACTGATAAAAGTTTAGTGATTCTGGTCGGTTCGCTCCCGATGTCTCAGAATTCAAAAAGGTCGAGGAAATTTCTGAGGTCGAAATAAGACTACTGTTTCTGGTCGGTTCGCTCCTGATGTCTCGGTTGTTTAAAGGACCAAAGGCTAATATTGTTGCATATTTATATATAAAGCCAAATTTCGACTCCGGGGATATCTAAATAAAGCCTCTGTCTCTGGACTCGTAGTTGAGTTGTTTCGGACGAAATAAAAAGGATATCCCCTAAATCATGTGAAATTAGAACCTTAATGTTGACCTTATTCTCAGCACATCGTTTCCCTAGGAAAAGATTTCAAACTAATTATGGTTTAAACCGGGCTTCTTTTTAATAATAAAACAATAATCTATTTGAATAAGTGATCCCGTTTCACTATATATCTTCGGAATAAAATCCTTAGAGGATTTAGGAATAAGGGAGCAAGAAGTAGCTGCGTTTACACAATTAGCATCTATGAGTAGTGTTAGCATCTTATCTTATATTTAGCTGTGATTTCATTTTAAGCTCGATTTGGGGATTGTGAAAATCGAGGATGATGATCTTTGTATCCTGGAGACACCCAATTTGTGTGTTTCCCGTTCTTAAAGCCTTTTATATTTAATTTAGAGTTCTTTAATAGATTTTAAACTTTTATTGAATAAACGGTTAAAATAGGGCGTTTTTAAAATTAATGATTTTTCCTATACTCTCTTGATGAAAAACTTTATGTTCTTGTTTGATGTAAGGGGTCATTAATTAAAGGGGTTTAAAGATTTTTTTTCACTACATGTATTAATAAACATTGCGTGTGGGACCAATAATGGCTTAAGTGTGGGGGAATTTGATGTGTGCTTAAACACACATCGTTTTTACCCCGGTAAACACTCCAAATCGGACTAAAAACATAAAATATGATAAATTATATTGCAAATATGTTTGTTTTATGTTTTTATGTCTTACAGGTACAAAGGATTAAAAACAAAGCCAAAACGGTGACTTTTGGGAGAGTTTCGACAACGTTTTCACGTTTATCGAGGTTCAAACGAAGTCGTAAAAATTCTCTGAGCACATCACTGGAAAGAGCACGAAATTAAGAGTTCAACGGTACCGGCCTTTTGTATTTGACCATTTTTATTTGAACTGTTCACGCCTTTATTTGGACCTTAAGCTTAATTGAACCAGCCCAAGCTTGTTAATGCATAAAAGGAAAAATAGTGTGTATATATATTAAGAGGAAGCCCAACGCAGATGGTTCACCCAGGACGTCCCTCGAGCAGTTGTTCGGAAGGTCCCGGGTTCGAGCCTTGCGAGGGGTTCTTTTTGCGATTTTATTCATTTGCAGGTTCGGAGACTCTGGAGGCTCAGAGTTGGCTCGGGATTGGTTCGTCAACCGAACCAACATTATATATCTGTTGGGGGACACGTGTCGCGCAGGCTTCGGTGGATCGGGCACCTGACAGCCTGTCTGTACGAGGTTTCCAGCCAATGATTGGCTGGAGGGTGCGAAAAGACTAAACTACCCCTGTTTCTTGGGCTTTGATTGGCTGGCGCAGTGAACTAACGAAAATGCCCTCCTCTCAATTAGGCTATATATTCAAGGCTGCACGATCATTTTCGAAGTGTGTAGTGTTAATACAAATAATGTCTAAAAACGTTATTTATATTTTTCGACCTCTCGATATTT
>BQNB010048120.1:0-20988 GCA_026074375.1 Tanacetum coccineum
GGCAGAACACCCATTTGATGAATGTTATAAACTTGTCCCTAGGAAAATGTCCCCCCTTAAGGCAAAACAACCCAAAAAGCCTCCTCCCAAAAGAGATAGGAATGTAGGGAAGTCAAAATGTACCTAACTGTCCACCTCATCCTCAACCGAATCACCACCCTCGGATAATGGAGACTTTCCTAGTACTAAGATTTCCCCTAGGTCTTATAGTAGGGCTCTTAAGGATGATCCAAACATGTCCACGGAACAAAGGAAGACAAGAGGGATGTTCAAAAACTTGGGTAGATCATTGCACAACTTTGCAAGGATATTGAAGAAGGGATGTCGTTAAAGGAAGATTTATTTGTGAAACAATTTAAATGTTTAATTATTGTGTCTTTAGATTATTAACTTGTCAACTTGAATCTGCATGCTTACACTGGGTGTTGAAACTACGTACTCACTTTATTATGCTATGCTTTATGGATATTTTATTATGTTGATGTTATTTGGTAGTAGATAATGTTCTTTGCATGATAATTTGTTTTGATTTTTGGGTACAAAATGCAGTTCTGGTCAATTTTATTGAAGCGTGCGACCAACGGATCCACCATATGGTAGATCCGTACGTTACTTTGGTAGATCCATGGCTCACCTGGCCAGGCGCCAAAATTTGAATTTTCTTGATTTTTAACTTTTTATACTTTATCTTATAACCATGCTATATGATACTATGTGGGATTTTAAACCTTAGGATATAACATGTTCTCCATAAATCCAAGGACCATTATACAAACCATATCACCACTTTCACCTTATAATCATCAACCTCAAACACCATTTTCTTTACACCTTCTCCACATTTCTCATATACAACCTTACTAGTTCATCACCATGACTAGTTCATCCAAAACAAATTCACCAAACTTAAAAAGAAAAACCGCAAGAATGAGTGTCAAGTATCCAAACTATGTCACTCTCACATCCTCAAGTGAGGAACAACCAAATGAGAGAACTCCTTCACCACCTCCTAGAAAGAAATCCCTTTCACTACCACAAGCTTCATCAAAATCCATCTCTAGCAAGAGTACACACTATACCTCATCATCATCACCAAGTGAGTCTCCGACACCAACTCACGTTGCACCTCCACCTAAACTTCATTTTGTCATTCTGTTAAAACAAGAACCTTAAGAACTTCCTCCTCTACAAATGTCACCAAATAACCCTTATATGTCAACGATGGACAATTGGCCATTGGGCCCCTCTAATCCATCTCTACCACCACGTGTCTCATGACCACCTCCCGAATTTCCAAATTCACCAACTGGATTTGAACCACTACCATCAACCCAACCATTTTTTGTTAACATTAACAACAATACACCTCACCTCCTCAACAATTCACCTCCACTTGAAAACATTTACCTTTCACCACCAAATCTTGGAAATCAAGATTTTCTCAATCCTCCAAACATCTTGGATTTTATTCATCCAAATGACATGCCTCACCTCCACAACATGTTTTGCCAATGTTGTAGCACTACTAGGAATGAAATTCAAATGCTCCAAAACCGTGTCAACTATATGTTCTCATACATTCGACACCACTTCGGCTCTTCTTCAAACCCACCTTACTTCCCACATTAGCCGCATGGAAATTCCATCTCACCCTTCGGATTATATCGAAAAATGATGTTTATCCCAAGATTTAGAATTTTAAGTTGTTTTCTTTTCTTCTCTTTTCTAGTTTAAGTTTCTTGTCTTTTGGGCTTTAATGCCAAATTTTATGTTTTATCCCTTATAATGGATTTAACATTATTTTATTTTGTTGTGTTGATGATAGATGTTTATTGCGTAAAATGTATATGTGTGCATATGTGGTTATCATATATATATTTTCTTGTCTACTAACTTTGTTTTGTAGCACGCATCCATAGCTTGATTCCTTGGTGCCTCAAGTGAGGGGGAGTATACACCAAGGGGGGGCACTTGTAATTTAGTCGTTATTTTTTACTTTGATTTCATAACCAAGAGACTTAGCATTCGTCAAAACAAGACTTGCAAGGACCGATTCTACAACACTTTTTGCTTCGACAAAAAGGGAGAGAAGAAGTGTAAACTCATCTACTAAATACTTATTTAGTAACTTAAAATAAGCATGAGTTTATATTTTGTCACATCAAAAAGGGGGAGATTGTTAATACAAATATTCGCGCAAAAACGATATTTATATTTAATGATCTTCGTGTTTTGATAATAACAAATATAATGTCATGCTACGTAAAAGTTTACGTAAACAAGTTATTTAGTCGAAAGTTTACTTGACGATGACAAATCACTTAAGGTATGAATATGACATTATTAAACATAGTTAATGATCAAAGAAAAATATTATCATTTGCATAAACCTTTTGTAATCAAATGATTTAAGTTAACACATGATTAATTATAAGCTAGTTATATTGATCACGTAAGACAAAATAAGATTAACCATAAGTGGAAACAATCTTTCCAAATCTAGAAAATCTTTCCTTATTGGTGATAAGAAATATTTTGTTCTAGAAGAATCTAATAAAATAGTTTTATTAAGTACAAAACAATATTTTGTATAGATTTAGGGTTAATCATAAAATGACAAATGTTGTCCCAGATCCGCCCACAGATCCACCTAATACAAGGGACGGATCCAGCTTATGGTGGATTCGTGAGTTGCACGAACCAGCTGTTTGGGATAGATTTGAATTTCATAGGCTTGCCTATAAATAGAAACCTTAAGCTTTCATTTTAAACAACTCTTGACAAATATTTTTCACATACATCTTTTATCTCTTATATTCTTTGATCATTATACTTGTTACATAATCCATTACAAGTGATCAACTCATTCCACTCTTTAGTGAAGAACACTTACGAAGACGTCAAGCTTCAAGTGTTAATAGTTTAGTTGTGTCATCACGTTTGTGATAATCATTCATCTTGTATATCTTGTGTTGTGTGTTGTGTATATCATATGTGTATGATAGGTTAGTATTTAGGCCACAAAATACATAGTGTGTTAGATTGGTTCTATCTTGAAGTAGAACTCGGTATTTAGCTTAGTACCAGAAAAAGTGTAAGCGATGTGTACGGTTTTCTCCGCCTAAAGGGAGCTTGTTGACATAGTGAAGATAACTCTCAAGTTGGGTACTTGGGGAGTGGAGTAGGGCGAAGAGGAGCTTCGTATCCGAACCACTATAAATCATTGTGTCATCGGTTTGATCTTTCTTATCTTTACTTGTTCATACTTCGTATATTACTTATTTACATATTGCATCGCTATCATATTGATGACATCAAATAACGTCTATTTTATAGCATCATTTATCCCATGTAATTAACCTATTTTTTTAATTATTGCAAAGAATTGTTACGTCGTATTAGAGATATAGTATGTGAATATTCTGGAAAATATAAAACATGGTCCCTACTCCAAGAAACCCCAATACGCCGTATCCAATACATTGGATACGCCGTATCGACATCGACTCCAGACCCTATAAATACAAAACTCAAAAACGAGTTTTAAGTATGCTAAATCATATTCTCGATACCTAAATCACAAAAGTCGATTTTCAGAGGAGAAAAAGAGTAGAAGAGGTCACTTGCCATCGCATTCATCCATAGGAGGTCATCGTTTGTAATCGTCTTCTTATACTTTTGTAATCGTTCAGTTTTTGGTATCATTCGTTAACTCGATTAGTTTACCTTGGCTAAGCCATTACTCTTGTATTAATTATGATGTTTAAGGCTAATACCTTCGAGTATTAGCCATTATTATGAAGATCTGAATGTTTAGTTTTGTTTATATCTCGATTTCTTAATTTATCGTTGTATGCTTGTTTATGTTTATCAAATATACTTGTTTACGTGCTTTTGTATGCGACCTATCATTCAACTGGATCTAGTGATACGGACCAAGTAATCTAGATGTCGGGATAGCTCTCCATATAGTAATTTATACATCTAGAATCATAGGATCACAAACTCAAAAACGAGTTTTAAGTGTGCTAAATCATATTCTCGATACCTAAACCACAAAAGTCGATTTTCAGAGGAGAAAAAGAGCAGAAGAGGTCTTGCAACGCATTCCAATCCATAGGAGACAACGTGTAATTTCTTATACTTTTGTAATCGTTCAGTTTTTGGTATCATTCGTTAACTCGGTTAGTTTACCTTGGCTAAGCCATTACTCTTGTATTAATTATGATGTTTGAAGGCTAATACCTTTGGGTATTAGCCATTATTATAAAGATCTGAATGTTTGGTTTTGTTTATATCTCGATTTCTTAATTTATCATTGTATGCTTGTTTATGTTTATCAATTTATACTTGTTTACGTGCTTTTGTATGCGACCTATCATTCAACTGGATCTAGTGATACGGACCAAGTAATCTAGATGCCGGGATGGCTCTCCATATAGTGATTTATACATCTAGAATCATAGGATCACAAATATTGTCCTGCTAAATCCGTGCTAGGATACGCTTCTGGCTTAACTAGATATCAGATATTGCCTTTGGTTTATTGAACAAGTTGACTAGCAGGTGAACCTAGATAATTCAACAAATAACGTTCTGATTCCATTGGATAGTTAGACAAGTAGACTACTAGAGTATAAATTGCCATTAAGCAGTAAGTGGGTAAAGTCTCTATTAGTATAGGTTTGACTTAGATTAGAATTAACCTATATTAGATAAACAAAATATTAATAAATTGAAAGATTTAACCTCACTTCAAGTGTTTGACACCATACTTACCACGAATTTACCACGGACCGGGTACACTGCTCGTTAAAGTATTGTTTTTGGTTAAGTCGACAAAATATAAATTTAAAACTTGAATCATAAAAATATACACCACATAACGACACATCAAGTTTTTGGCGCCGCTGCCGGGGAGTGAAATTTAATCTTGATTTTTATTTTATATTTTGGTTATTAGATTAGATCTGACCCTTAGGAGTAGTGTTAATTAGATTAGTGTATATTCTTGTATATTCTGTATATTTGTTAGTTTAATTGTTTGCTTGTATTTCTGTTTGCGTATTTAATTGTTTTCCTAATACATTGTTCTAGTCGATAACTCGATACGGCGTATCCACTTCCATTGGATACGGTGTATCCACTTCCATTGGATACTTTCTGTCCAATACAACGTATTCTCTTAAAAGTTTAATACGACCTATTCACTTTAATTGAATATGGCGTATCAATCATCTGAAACAGAATCAGAATCTTAGTTTTCATATTTGATTTTTGTGCTAAAATTTTTTCTATCCTAAAGAGCCTATCCTACTGATTGTTTATCCCTTGTTACAGGTAGTGCATGACAAAGAGTTCTACGAGCGAACTATTTACGCCTTACAAAGAACCTGAACGGGAATTTCGATCATCTAGGACACACTTCAAGACACTAAGTCTTGACGAATTAAGATCGCCCGATTTCAATTTATTTTCTGACCAAGAATACTAGGAGGAAGAAGTTGCGGAAACAATGACGGAAACCATGGAGCAATACATGATCAAAACTCGAGCCAACTATGGATCGGGAGTTGCTAGGCCTAAAATTGAAGACAAGGATAACTTTGAACTAAAGGGCCAATTTCTCAAGGAACTATGTACCAACACATTCAGCGGTTTGGATCATAAAGATGCAAATGATCTCATTGAGAAAGTTCTTGAAATCGTCGATCTATTCCACATTCTAAATATTACTATAGACCAACTGATGCTTAGAGCATTCCCTATGTCCTTAACTGGAGCCGCAAGTCGTTGGCTGAGAAACGAACCAACTGGTTCAATTACAACTTGGGATGGTCTTAAAACAAAATTTTTGAACAAATATTGCCCACCTGCTCGAATTGCAAAGAAAATGGAGGAAATCAACAACTTTCAGCAAGAACCTGATGAAAACCTTTATCAAGCATGGAATCGATTTAAAGAACTCTTGATGAAGTGTCCTCAACACTATTTAACAAAGATGCGGGAGGTAATCTTGTTCTATAATGGATTGGGAATTCCTAATCGACAAATTCTTGATTCAAGAGGTGCAATACCATCTAAGACTGCTGTTGATGTAAAGGTAGCCATCCAAGAAATGGTTAAATACTCTCAGAAATGGCACAATGGAACATCTAGGTCAAGAAGTACTGAAACGTCTGACGGATTGGCAGCTATACAAGCACAACTCAATAATCTTGGAAGAGAGATCAAGAAAGTGAATGAAAAAGTCTATGCTGCTCAAGTCGGATGTGAGCAATGCAAAGGACCCCATTACACCAAAGATTCCCCACTCAAAGAAGAAGGGAAATCAAAGAAGCTTACTACATGCAATTTGGTGGACCTTTTAAGGAGGGGGATATAGAGCAGCAGCTCTGGGATTCTATCAAAGGATCAATGCGAATCCTTCATACCAAGAACGAAGGCAATCTATGGAAGATACCTTGAGCAAGTTTATGAGTGCATTAGCAAAGAGACATGAAGAAAACTCTAATTTGATTAAAGAAATCTGAGCTTCAACGGATGCTGCCATTCGGGCAAATGAGCAAGGTACTACAGGAAAGAGGATTTGGAAGTCTACCTAGCTCTACTGAAGCGAACCCAAGAGATCAAGTCAAGTCGATCTCGACTACTATTAAAGCTGTTCATACCCGATACGCCGTATTGGATCCTCCCAATATGTCGTATCTACTGGACAGAAGCGTACACTGATGTACGAGACAAGACAAATGACGATTCCGTTTCCAAGTCGTTTGAATGGTTACTACTGTGATGAAAAGAAGGGATCATATGGACTGCAATTCTTGGAAGCTTACTCTAAAGCTTCACATATCAAAAATTCCATACCCAAAAAGGATAAAGACCCAGGGAGTTTCACTTTAACTTGCTTTATTAATAATGTTTGCTTTGATAATGCCCTTGTTGACTTAGGAGCTAGTGTTAGTGTTATGCCTCTTTTGACCTACCTTAACTTAGGATTAGGCGAATTAGCTCACACTAAGTTGACAGTTGAATTAGCAGACAGGACAGTGAAATATCCAAAAGGAATAGCTGAAAACGTGCGAGTAGGTATTGGTAAATTTGTTTTTCAGCCAATAGTCTTTATATTTCTAGATAATGCCGAGGATATCAAAGTTCACTTGATCTCGGCATAGACCATTTTCTGTTATGCCCGTGCTAAGATTGATGTTTACAAATGAAAGATTACTTTGAGGATTGAGGAAGAAAGAATTATTTTCAAAAGTTTTAAACATGCTAGTAGTTTAATTAAGAGGGTCTACATGCTAAGTTTGAGAGAAAGAAATGGAGCTTGATTTAGAAGCAAGGCTAATGGGAGAGACTTTGGTGATTAATAGATCATTAGACCCTTTGAATAGAGATTACATTAAATTAAATGATCTAAATGAACCATTTGAGCTTAGGAGAAACCAAGGTGATGATTTGATGCCCACCATTGAGGAAGATGAGGTAATTGAGGAATTTAAAACTAGGGATGATGAACTTGATACTGGAATTGGTGATTACCCTAGTTGTTGTGACTATGATAAGAAGATCTATATAGATTGTGCTCACAACTTAAAGTTTTCATGCATGATAGGATTCTAATTTACGCACGCTAACTTCTTCACTTATTGTATGTCAATGTGATGTCCAAAAAGTTTCATAATTCTATAATTAAAGATAAGATGGTGTACAAAGGGAATAATGTTATAGGAGCTTTAATGAATGTGCCTATTTTTGTTGGAACCTTTTTTGTTGTGACGGATTTTGCAGTTTTAGAAAATATGGATGCTTATCATGATGAAGGAATGAGCGATGTTATTTTTGACGAACCATTTTTAAGAGAAGTTGGAATTGAAACAAGATGGTTTGAAGGGATGATTACCATTTACGATAGTAACAAAAGTGTAACTTACCAAATGGTGCAATCACATCCGAGGTTTAAACACCACACTAATGAGCAATACAACAAGATCCCACCATTAGTGAAGGTAAGTGATGAAGATAAGAATAATGGAATCTCGCATCCATACCAAAAGATTAAGGGGTTCTACAAAGGAGTATTGAACTTAGGACCCGATTACATTCGAGATGCGAAGACGGAAGAATGGCTCACACACGGGCACATTAGCGTGCATGAGATGGAATGATGAAGAAGCTGAAGAAAAAGTCTAACTTAAAGACTTCGCTGTAAACAAAAGTGCTTCCCGGGAGACAACCCAGAATGTTATTTAATTTTATCGAGTCTGTCTTCCCAGAAATTAATACGGCGTATCTGCTCCATACCATACGGCGTATTGATTGTCTGGACGTTATCAGTCTTTACTTTTTATGCACTTTAAGAACATTATTGTCAGTTTTGGCAATACGGCGTATTCATGCACATGATACGGCGTATTCACTAGACTGACTGGTATTTAGTTTGTTTAGTTTAGTTTAAATTAACCGTAGATACCAAGATAGGAATGCACGTTTTCCTATATTTTACACAGGACCTCGTGAAAGAAATATCAACGAATATTGGTGGAGAATTTACAAATCTAGAGATCTTGAAGTGTTGGAGTCTTGAAACTTTAAGGCGGGTATTCAACACGAATTCTTGCTCAATAAACTCAACATAGAGAATCTACCGAGCAAATATCAGGGGAGTTTCTCATTTTAATTCTTTTTAATTTCCGTATTTAATGTTTTATCTATACAATGAGGACGTTGTATAATTCAAGTGGGAGATGGGAATTATAGTGTATACTTGTCCTATTTTTCATACTAAAATGCTTAAATTATGCTTAAAATTTAAAAAAATTTCAAGCATACTTTTGTGAAATTACTTGATACATAACCCGCACATAATACCCCTTGTTAGATATTGTGAGAATTTAACCTTATCCATTTCCAAATGTTTACCACAATTCCATAAAATTATGAGTGTGCCGGTGATGTAGTAGACTTTAGAACTTGGCTTAGTATATCACTCAAGACCGCAATGATGAGTACTATGGATTTAGATGGAGTAACTTGTTTAAATTGGTAAAATTTTAGGATTACACCCAAAACGCCTTTACATGTTGTTATTAACTAACTACACCAGTTAGTTAACCCCCATATAAACTCTTTGTTTACTATCACTTTAAGAGTAAGATACCCCTAGAACAACCCGTAGAGCCAATCCTTTAGGAAATTCACGAATTATTTGTTTCGTTACACCTTTACGCCTTAGTCTATCCTGTTAGATTAAGTTTATTTTACAGTTGCTAGTTGCTTAAAGTGTAAAGTTTGTATTTCTCGAGTCTGGTGTCAAAATTTTCTATCTTTGGTACGGTTGGAAGAATTTGCACATCGCAAATAGGAATGTATATGATAGTCAAAACTCGTGTATTTTTGCTACCAACGCAATTAATGGCACGTCCGAAGAATGAAGAATTACCAAAAGAATTATCCAGAATTATTATGATCGTAAAGATGGTGAAACTACTCCGAGTTTCATATATAGTTAGATGTTTGAAAATAAAAATCAAAAAAATTAGAAAAATCACAACAAAAAAGAGAAGAAAAGTTTGAAGATAATCGTTCCGTAACTACCGAAGGAATTACACGAAGGATCGATTATTCGTTGATACAAATCGACGATGTAGAGTATTATATAAAGTGGAAGATATCGCCACTTGCCTTGTAAAGTATGTAAAGTATGGGATGATTGGGAAGTTGACCATTATGGGAATGCCAACTTAGGTTGTTTGTGATCTATGATCAAGACGTTGTAAATAGTTGTGTCTTTATCATGGTAGCGGTCGGGAAAAAAGTGTCTAGCAACTTGTATTTTAGACTTAATCTATTTGTTTTGTAATTTTTATTTAACAACAATTTACTTCCTTTTCCTAATCATTAACCATGGGTTTTACGCGAATGAGGATGTGATCGAGCGTGCATGTCTATTCCGTCGTTACGACCATGTATGCACGTCTCAGCTGCCTTGTTGGTTTATTACTATTAGTGAAAGTCAGAAGATCCATACTCTATATTACTTTACTAGTCATACTCTTTAGCTTATTCGAGGTGGGAGTGAGCAGTTACATGTGTCTATCCCCTCGTTACGGGTGTGTATGTGTGGTCTTTGTCGTCCTCCTGGAATATTGGTATCGATAAAGATTAGTTATAATAATCAACCCTAAGCCTTATCATACAAAACCATATTTACCTTTATAAACTTGTTACTCCTTAGCTTTAGCAGTGGAGATGTGTATCCTTGCCAAGCTTATGATAGAATACTCGTCACGACCGAGCAATTGATCGAATTAGTTACATGTTACCACATAGATTAGTTGAGTGATTTGATTATTTTTATCTTTGTATTTCGTGAGGTGTTTGGTTGTGTACTTGTAATAGATCAAATAAATACTTTAACGGAAAATATCCTTAGGGATACATTTTTATAAACTTCTAAAGGCTACTTGAGGACAAGTAGGATTCAAGTGGGGGGATATTTGATGACATCAAATAACATATATTTTATAGCATCATTTATCCCATGTAATTGACCCATTTTTTATGATTATTGCAAAGAATTGTTACTTAATCGTTTGTATTTGAGAATTACAGTATTTATGGAGTACTTGGTGAATATTAGCAAAAGGCGCGCATTCTAGAGCTTAAACGAAGATATTTTGAAAATTACTGTTCTGACAACTAATACGCCGTATCCATCAAGGAAGATACGGCGTATCTGTGCCTGCACTCACCAAAGACCACAAAGGAAACATGATCAATACGCCATATCCAGAGAAGACCAATACGCCGTATTAGAGATATAGAAGGTGAATGTTCTAGAAGATATCAAACGTGGTCTCTACTCCAAGAAACATCCAATACGCCATATCCAAGCCATTGGATACGCCGTATCGAACCGACTCCAGACCCTATAAATAGAAAACTCAAAAACGAGTTTTAAGTGTGCTAAATCATATTCTCGATACCTAAACCACAAAAGTTAATTTTCAGAGGAGAAAAAGAGCAGAAGAGGTCTTGCAACGCATTCTAATCAATAGGAGACAACGTGTAATTTCTTATACTTTTGTAATCGTTCAGTTTTTGGTATCATTCGTTAACTCGGTTATTTTACCTTGGCTAGACCATTACTCTTGTATTAATTATGATGTTTGAAGGCTAATACCTTCGGGTATTAGCCATTATTATGAAGATCTAAAAGTTTGGTTTTGTTTATATCTCGATTTCTTAATTTATCGTTGTATGCTTATTTATGTTTATCAATTTATACTTGTTTACGTGCTTTTGTATACGACCTAACATTTAAATAGATCTAGTGATACAAACCAAGTAATCTAGATGCTGGGATGGCTCTCCATATAGTCATTTATACATCTAGAATTATAGGATCACAAATATTGTCCTGCTAAATCCGTGCTAGGATACGCTTCTGGCTTAACTAGATATCTGATATTGCCTTTGGTTTATTGAACAAGTTGACTAGTAGGTAAACCTATATAATTCAACAAATAACGTTCTGATTCCATTGGATAGTTGGATAAATGGAAGTATAAATTGCCATTAAGCAGTAAGTGGGTAAAGTCTCTTTGAGCTAGGGTTCAACAAGATCACCATTGCTTTAATCCCTAAGATAGATTATAATCAGCAAATAAGGATGCTTTATGCGGATGCTTTAATTATGACAGAATTAATGTGTCTAGGTCTTAGGATGAAGTCCTGCCTAAGTCTAAGAATGATATGCCACGTCGAGATAAGTAATCATTGCACTTAATAAACAAACCAACTTCTAATCAGATTAATGATGGCTAATAAAATTTTCTAACATAAGGCCTGACCGCTCTTTTATCTTCTGTTAATTTGCTTGCATGGATTAAAGTGTCTTGAATTGATTGTAGTCACCACCAAACCCGTACCAGTCTCTTAGGCTGAAACCCCCCATTTTACCTGTTAGAATTAGAATTAGAACTAACATAGGATTATCATAGGTTTGACTTAGATTAGAATTAACTTAGATTAGATAACCAAAATATTAATAAATTGAAAGATTTAACCTTGCTTCAAGTGTTCGACACCCTACTTACCACGAATCTACCACTAACCGGGTACACTACCCGTTAAAGTGTTGTTTTTAGTTAAGTCAACAAAATATAAATTTAAAACTTGAATCATAAAAATATACACCACACAATGACACATCAGTGGTGGTGATGGTGGAGTAAGTGCAGATGTATACTCAGCGATGAGTACCTCAGTAGTATCTAACATCGGTATCTGGGGTCGGACAGACATCCTAGCCGTGCGATGTCTAGGTGATGGTATAGGTGTAGGTGCAGACTCATCGGTCTCAAATGCCTCTGTATCCTCAACTAAGAGTACAGGTTTATCAACCGATACAACAGAAGAGTCGACCATAGCTCGATGCTCCTCCTCCTCGTCATCATCCTCAGAAGCCTCATGCTCATCATAATTATCATCATCATCATCGTCATCGAGTGACTCATCATCAGCATCGTCTCCTCTATCGGCAGGATAGTCGGCAGGATCCTCCTCTGAATCGGAGTCAGCAACATAGCTCGGTGATAGGGCTGTAGGTAAAGCATCATCTGGTAAAGGCTGATCCTCAATGGGTGCTTCAGCATCAGATGGTGCCAAGTACTCTGGGTACTCAGGCTTAGGTAAATAGTCTGGAGAAAGCGGTGCCTGCTCTGGCTCCTCAGGGCCAGACACATAGTCTGGAGAAGGTGGGTGCTCAGGACCCGGTACGTAATCTGGAGATGGTGGTGCCTGCTCGGGAGCCTGACTAGCGGCCTCCACATATGGGTCTACTAGATGCATGGGTAGTCCGTCGTATCCGTAGACAACGACTTCGGGAGAACCTACGTCTGATGGCTCCTCGTAATCACTAGATATCGATGTGTAGGTAACTATCGATGAAGACATGATTGTTGAAACAATAAAATAAACTTATATAAGTATATATTATATAAGACCAGTATAGTAATATACGTAATATAATATAAACACGTATATAGATCATGTAAGCATCTAGTATAACCAACTAATGCAACTCAATAGTGTATGTATGTCCCGTGAAAACATTTGTATGATGCAATGTTTGAAAATAGTTTAGTACAAGTAAAAACCATTTGACTGGTTCTCTATTACCTTGGTCTAGATTGAAAAATCTGTAAACACCCCAAATAGGGTGCAGTGGAATGTTGGTTCGGAGAGTGATTAACATCATAGATCAATAGCACAAGATATGAGAACGACCTCTATATGAGTCATTTGAAAATGATACATTGGATTAAATAAATTGTTTGTTACAAAGCCCATAGCTTATCTTGTTTATCCTTGTAAATGTAAAAGATTTTAATACATAATAAATACTCCAAAATGTAATGCACTTAAATCTTTATAATAATGTGACTCTAAAATGATGACCACCAATGTATCCTTGTTTCTTGCCTTATTGACCTGAGAAAAAACATGCTTTAAAATGTCAACATAAAGTTGGTGAATTCACAGGTTGAAATGTATATGTAGGTGCAGACAAGATTTCCAAGTGTAAGACATGTAACACATACAATATCTCAAAATGTAATTACAAAATGCACTAATCTCATGACACAGAAGCTACAACATATATGTATGCAAATTAATGAATATAATGTGCCCGTGTAGATGTTCAACCCGCAACATCCAAATTGTTCCGACATGGTATACATTCTTCATTTTGGTACACCTGTAAAATTATGTGACGCTACTACTACCGTTTGAGGCGGAATGTCAATCCCAATAGATTCTAGTTCATAAACTTTCGCGACATCTTACATTCAGTTAATTAACAGTTCATTATTCATGGGCATATTAGGTTATAGCTACTTAGGCAAACTCATAATTTGTATAAAAGTGTACTTGCATCCAATCATAAAACAATGCATGTTTCTCACCTCGAGAATTGTAAATCATTGGAATTGTATAAAAATGGGGCTATGAACTCACCTCTAGTGAATGGTTGATTATCTAAATCAAGTAAGTAAATCGTCTCGCGAAATTCGGGTGCAACCTAATTAATTATAGGTCGTATAAGTATAGTGTATTTAATATAAATACAACATCGTAAGTTATATAGTTACACCACCATCTAATAGTTTTTGTTTAATTTAAAATGTCAAAACAATATTTAAATTGTACTTTGTTAAATAAAGGTATATGTATTTGTGTTTGTAAAATAAAATATTATTGTTGTTCAACAATGTATTATTTGTTAATAATACTTGATTTAATATTTTTATTGATTATATAATGATATTATATAAAATGTTTAATTGATTTTATAAAAGTAGTGTACAAAAGTAAAAATAGTGCACAAGGTTTTATAAACCCCATATCTTTATCGTTTACGGTTTTGTATTAAAATTTTTTATTAAAATATTACATTTATAATATTTTAGCTACTGATGAACAGTAACATTTACAGTTTTTGTGAAAATATATAAAACTACTTTTATATATTTAATCTTTGTAACCTTATAAACATCATAACTCATTTATTTTAATTCCGTTTCGCTTGTTCTTTATATGTATGGAATCGTGACGAGATAAACTATTTAAATAAAATACTTACTGATTTTATAAAAACACTTTTATATATTTAATTATCGTAATCTTGTAAATGTCATAACTTCTTCGTTATAGCTCGGTTTTTCGAGTTCTTTATATGCTTACGATCCTTATGAACTGTACTATTTTATAAAAATACTTCCACAATTTATAAAAATTCATATCTTAACAGTAAGCTTAAAACAGTCCCCTTATATATATACTTTATAAATCTAGTTTTATAAATTATTCCTTGGTTCAAATTTGTACAAGTCCTCTACAATACTTTATACCATATGTTTTACATATTTTAGGTCCTATAAATTGTCCATAATTATTATTCAAGTATCAAGTCCTCATGATAATTTATATATAACTTTTGAAATTAAACTTTTAACAAATTAATTTATAAGCTAAACTTATAAATTAACCAACAATCATATAAAGTATTTTTCTTGTGTTCTATCATATTTTTCATGTTATTTCAACATATAAATAAATAATTTTAAATTTCATATGAGCTTATAATATTTCATAAATCATAAAAACAAACACTAGGTGGTGATTAACGTAATAACAAGTATATAAAATATGTAAATGAGTAATTAGAAAGATTAGGGTTCAAGTAAACCATATGAGAGTGTATGAGAATGAAGAACACAAGCTTATACCCAAGCTTAAACCTAAAATACTTCCAAGAAAACCCTAAAAACCCTAGTTTTCTTCTTGATGCAAACCCTTGCAAAATAATACCTAAGCTTCCAAACCACCTCGCAACACCTTAGATATAATACCTAAGAACACTAGTATGCTTGATACCCTTAAAAAATCAAAACTATGAAGACCCTAAATCCATAATATGAGACGTGGGTTATTGGACTAAAGAAGAGAGAAATGCGTTTGATTTATTTTGCTAGTTGAAAAGTATGTTTAAGTCTTACATAGTACACTCATATATACTAGAAGTATTTCTACAATACTATTGATACAAGGGTGGTAAAGGTATAAATCTTGTAAGGTGCTCTCCTCCTCCCAAGGAGGAGAGTTTAACATGTGCTTAATACTTGAAAGTAAATTTTGAATTTTGGTCTTGGTTTATTAAAGGTGGATCCGGCCATAAGCATATACATATAGGAGATTGTATAATTTTTATGTATTGGGTATGTTGGATCCCTTCTGAATGGATCTTTAACCTTTAGCTTGTAAAGGGTTTGTTACTCTAGATAAATCTAAAGCAACAATAGTGAAATAATGACTAAACACTATTGATTATGCGGAAACTAATCAATAATGCTAAGAAGAACAGTATTAAGTAACACAAGAAAACTTTGTATTATACCTTGAATCTGACTAGGTTACAGATTACAAGGACTATGATTGCTAAGATGATCTCTATTAATCTATGTTTTTCTATCTATGACTAGGGTTCCTTTTATACACCAAGAAAACCCTAATAGGCTTTACAAAATACGTATAGAGATCATGCATATCCTTTCCTAATATATCTCATGCATATCTCTAACTCTAACTAACTTCTGCATAAGCAGACTTAACTATTACATAACCAGTACTAACTTATAATGAACTACCAGTACTAACTATGCTAACTCTTCTACCATTACTAACAAGTGTACTGGCAGAACTAACTATATAACAAACAGAATTAAATCTTGTATACATAATTCCTAACAATCCTCCCTTAAACTTGAACTTCACTTGTTAACTTCAAGTTTCTTTAGTTTTCTTCAGCTTGAGCTTTTGAGGACTGTATCCAAATACTTCTCTTAAATCATTAGCTTCTCTTTAATGATGATCTGTTTGTTTTTGATTTTAAGACAGATCATACTTTGGCTTTTAATCTTTAACAGCATTTCATCCTCTCTGCATTACATCTCCACATCAACATCCAACTAAGTTGGCTTTGTAGTTTTTGGCAAACTACCAGCCATCAACGGATTTGATATGTCTTTACCATGAGCCATTTGCTATGGACTAGTCAATGCTTTATTGTAGTAAAAAGGTGCATTGATAACCTTATAGTTTTTAGCAAACTATTAGCTGTCAACGGATTTGAGATCTCTTTACCAGTAGTCGTTTGCTCTAGAGTAGCCAATGTTTTAGTACAACACTATGGTGCATTGATTACCATACAGTTTTTGGTAAACTGTCAACCATTAACAGATTTGAGAAGTCTTTACCAAAGCTGTTTGCTTTGGACTAGCCAGTTCTTGATATCTGTTAGACATGGTGAACTGATGACCATTTGCTGTGTGGTTGCTAAACCAACACTTAAACAATCCTTCTCAACTCCATTACAGCTTCCAAATAACCAACCCATACCTTAGCTACTGAGAATCCAATTATCATCTTAATCCAGCTTGATTCTCAATCATCTTCAAAAGTTGATAGCAAACTTCATCCGTTGTTCCATGTAAAAGCTTCATCTTTAGCATTACTTGGCAAGCATCTTTTGACAAAGGATATTTTCTATCTGCTAATATATATATAGTAGATGCATCCAATGTTAGGGAATGTACTGCACAAGAAGGATAATACCTCCATTTAATCATCTTCTGTTGAAGTGGCAAACTCCAGATTGCATCATCACTAAGAGGTAGATCAAACATGGTCTTAAGATCACCCCAAAGTACTTTGTCATACATCTCTTCAGGTCTATTTGCTCCATACTTCTTTATCACTAATCTGTATAATTTTGTAAGATCATCTCTTGAAAAGTCTTTAAGTATGGCTCTAAAACTCATATATACTTTATCAGAACCATCTCTTCTTATAATCTGATAAACAGCCTTTAGACCAGATTGAGTAATGATCTTCCAATCAACAATACTAGGAGGTTTTGTAGCAGTTGGAATAGCATCTATTCCAATCTCAGATTCTGATGAAGCATCTATGACTTTATCCTTCATGAATGCTTCCCTTTCTTCTTTAGATTCATCCTGTGCAGTCTTGTCAATATGTATTCCTTTCCTTGCCTTTTGCTTCCTAATTTTACCTCTCTTCTTTATAGACTTCTCAATTTCTTCTTCCTTAGCAATCACTGGCTCTGTAATACTTTCTTCTAAGACTGAAACCTCTTCAATGGTCTTTTGTTTCTTTGAAAATTCTTGCTCCAGCTGAACACCTTGTCTCTTTACTCTTTCATCAGTTTCCATTGGCACAAAGTTTTCAATACTCTTCACCAGCTTTTCAAATTCAGTCTTGAGCTCATCAAAAGTAAGGTTCTTCAATTGAGTCAATTTCCACGAGCTTTGATTCTTGATGAAGGTACTCATATAATCTCTTTGCTGTGCATGTGTCATTGGCTTGCTCTTTCTTGCCTTAGCCTTTTGTTCAGCATAGAACTTCTTTTTTTTATTTATCATTTCCACCATCCTTTTTGCAAAATCTTTACTAGTCATACTTTCTCCTTGTAGACTCTTGGTCAGTTCTGCATTTGCTTCAAGTTTTGCTCTGATGGTATCCCAATCCTTTTATGTAAAATACTGAGCAACTTCTTGAACTTCATCTTTTCTTTTCTTTTGTTGTTCTGATAATTCTTCCTCCTCTAAAATCCTCTTAGCTAGCAAAGCATCCAAATGAACTTGTCTTGCAGCCTCTTCCTCCTATAATGCTTGCAATCTCATGGCTTCTGCAAGACCAGCTTCTTCTTGTTGAATTTGTGCTTTTGTTTTTTTTGGTAGCTTGAATTTCTTCTGTAGTCATTGGAGCTTTTCCTTCTCTTTGACTTTTAATTGGAGAAGGAATTATGACATTTATGGTTTGAACTACACTAAGTGCACTAACTGGTACACTACCAGTACTAACTCCTAAGCTACCAGTACTAAAATCCTCATTGCCAGTATTAAAATCTTCACTGCCAGGATTAACTTCAATACCAGCATCCAAATCAGTACTAATATCTTTTTCAATTAACTTTAACCTTGTTTTCCTCTTATATCTTATACCTTTATCAGTTAACTTTGCTTTCTGAGAAATGACATGTGATAAGGTTTTAGCTGCTTCCAAGGTTGTAGGACCAATATCTTGCTCTTGTACCTCCCCTAAAGCATTGATTTTTATAGGAGTTACAAAATCTATATCTTTTTCCTTCATAGACTCTCTGACCAAAGAAACTAGAGGATCATCATCAACATCTTGAATTTTCCTCCCCTGATTCTTTGTTTCTTCATCCTCTGAGTCAGACACAACCACTTTCTTTGTCTTTCTCTTCAAGGCTACTTCTAGAGACTTCACCCTTTCAACTAGAGTGAGAACTGCTTTCCTATAGGTAGTCTTTGTCTGATGCAACTCTTTATCTAAATTAGTAATCCTGGTGACCAACTTAGGTACAAGGACCATCAATTCCTTTAGTTGCAAGATGTCCTCAGCACTTCCTAAATTATGACCTTCATGAAGAGGTGCTTCATGGGACCTGAGTGGAGACTTATGTATGTTACAACTGTCCAACCCTGCATCTAAGCCAGAGGTTGTAGTGGTAGCTCCCTCAGTACCAACCCTCACACCAGTGGTGGTTGCCTCATCTGCTATGTGGGTGAAAGTAGGACCCTAAGACTGAGGAATCTCAGTATCCTGTCTGTCAAATTGCCTAGGTGGTGATGGTTGTGGAAGTGGTTCATTGGTAGATGGAATTGTTGGTTGAGATGTGGATGAGACTAGATCAGTAGGTGTGTGTTGGGGTTCAGCTAGGATTACTGAGCCTTCACCTTGATCCTCAGCTGCACCTGCCAACATTGCAGGCAGCAATGGTACATAATCCCCTGCATATCTCCTTTTCATATTTGCAAAAAGCTTTTTAGTTAAAGTTGGGGCCAAATACTTTCCATTATTTTCAGTAGTGATACCCAAAATCATTTGCAAAAATCATGGATACATTAGAAATTTAGTATTACTCTCTATGTTATGAACCATGCCATCAAAAATCAACTTTGAAAAATTATAAACCCTATTACTAGATAGACAGATCAATGCAGTAGCAATGGGACTACCAAATTGATCCTATCCACCAGACTTAGGGCTTAGGCAGTGTAGAATGGTGTGAATTAAAAAATTTCATTGGGGTGTAAAATTCTTTTTCCAAAAAGTTAGTTTGCCCTTAGAAACATACCTCAAAGTTGCCAACCCATCATAAATTTCAGCATCAGGTAAATTACTAATACCTACTGCATCTGCCAATTGAAGTTTACTTCTGATAGATGCCTCAGTAATAGTATATTCCTTATTATCAATGGATGCTACTAATTCTGGAGTCCCATTAGCAAGTGTTCTGACTGTAGTAGTCTGCCAGAACTGTTTGACTAGGGAATCATAGATAGTGGGATTATGAGTCAAGGCATACCTGAGAGAAGTACCTTTGAGGAAATCCACTATCTCAGTAAAACCAACACTTTCAGTAGGTTTCTGTAGTATATTGGATATCACAATACAAGCTTAGGAATGATGGGTTGGCCAAATTTCTAGAGAGAGAAAGTGACTAGTCTAGTGAGAGAAAACACCTTTAACTGTGTGTATTATCAAATAAACAACCAACCCCTTCCCATGGCTAGAAAGGGGTATTTATACAAGTGTTTTGGATCCCCTAAGTGGGCCATGGAGTAGGCCAATAAGTGGGTAAAGACCCGACCCAACACCATAAGTCGTACAGTAACTAAACGATTAATACTAAGACTACGAGCTAACCTATGCTAGATATAACACGAGGTGACCGAGTCTTTTACATGGATTTTCATAATCCTAACAAAGGATAATAAACCTTACATTAAGCTAAGGAGTTTAAGATCTGTTCATTGGGATCAACAAGTGGTATCAAAGCTTGTTGTGAAGCTGTGAATAAGAAGAAACAAACAACATATACTAGATCTAATTCTCTATGATAAAATGGAGGCAGGAACTACTTTTACAACTCTGACTGCAAGACTTCCTATCCTCAACCCATGGGATTATGATCTCTGGTTAATGATGATAGAACAATACTTTCTCATGACTGATTACTCCCTCTGGGAAGTAATTAAAAATGGTAACAAAGTGTTAAAGAGAATTGTTAGAGAAACTAAGCAGGAATATGAACCTACTACTGCAAAAGAAAAGCAGGACAGGAGGAATGAGATTAAAGCTAGAGGAACTCTGTTGATGGCATTCCCAAATAAGGATCAACTAAAGTTCCATTCATATAAAGATGCAAAATTGCACATGGAAGCCATTGAGAAGAAGTATGGAGGAAACAAGGAATCCAAGAAAGTTTAGAGAACTCTACTTAAGCAACAATATGAGAACTTTACAGGATTAAGTTCAGAGACAATGGATCAAACTTTTGATAGGTTACAAAAACTTATTAGTCAGTTA